>CM042964.1:28818529-28884593 GCA_023678885.1 Pogostemon cablin | reverse complement strand
AAGAAAATGTTGAACGTAAAGAAGTATATATGCATCAAAATGAAGTAAATATGCATCGAAATGAAGTAAATATTGATCGAATGAAGTAAATATGCATTAAAATGAACTAAATATGCATCGATATGAAGGAAATGTTGATTGTAATGAAGTATATATGCATCAAAATGAAGTACATATGCATCAAAACGAAAGAAATATACATCAAAACAAAGTAAACGTTGATCGTAATGAAGTAAATATACATCAAAATGAAGGAAATAATACATTGGAACAATGGAAATGTGTGATCATATTGAAGTAAATATGAATCAAAAATGAAGTAAATATGGATCGAAACGAAGGAAATATGCATCGAAAAAAATAAATATACATCAAAATGAGAAAATATACATCGAAACGAAGTAAATATACATCAAAATGAAGTAAATATACCTCGAAACGAAGGAATATGCATCGAATCGAAGGAAATGTTGATCGTAATGAAGTAAATATACATCAAAATATGCATCAATATATTCATCAAAATAAAGTAAATATGCATCGAAATGAAGAAAATCTTGATCGAAAAATGGAGTAAATTATGAAACGAAACGAAGGAAATGTTGAATGTAATTAAGTAAATATTTTCATCAAAACGTAGAAAATATGCATCGAAATGAATGAAATATACATCGAAACGAAGTAAATATTCATCAAAATATACATCAAAATGAAGTGAATATGCTTCGAAACGAAGAAAATATTGAAAGAAAATGAAGAAATGAAGTAAATATGCATCGAAACGAAGGAAATAAGAATCGAAATGAAGTAAATATGCATCAAAATGAAGTAAATAGTCATCGAAACGAATGAAATATTGATCGTAATGAAGTAAATATACATCAAAATGAAGTAAATATGATTGAAACGAAGGAAATGTTGATTGAAATGGAGTAAATATGCAACGAAACGAAGGAAATGTTGAACGTAATGAAGTAAATATGCATCAAAATATACTTCAAAAGGAAGAAAATATGCTTCAAAACGAAGGAAATTTTGAACTTAATTAAGTAAATATGAAAATGAAGTAAATATGCATTGAAACAAGAAAATGTAGATTGTAA
Organism: Pogostemon cablin; assembly: GCA_023678885.1. Lineage (NCBI taxonomy): Eukaryota > Viridiplantae > Streptophyta > Magnoliopsida > Lamiales > Lamiaceae > Pogostemon > Pogostemon cablin. Next base: position 28,883,490 of record CM042964.1, on the reverse strand, counting down.
TGAAGTAAATTTGGATCAAAATGAAGTACATATGCATCGAAACGAAAGAAATGTTGATCGAAATGAAGTAAATATGCAACGAAACGAAGGAAATGTTGAATGTAATTAAGTAAATATGCATCAAAACGTAGAAAATATGCATAGAGACAAGGAAAAATACATCGAAATGAAGAAAATGTTGAACGTAATTAAGTATATATGCATCAAAATGAAGTAAATATGCATCGAAATGAAGGAAATATTGATCGTAATGAAGTAAATATGCATTAAAATGAACTAAATATGCATCGATATGAAGGAAATGTTGATTGTAATGAAGTATATATGCATCAAAATGAAGTACATATGCATCGAAACGAAAGAAATATACATCGACACGAAGTAAATGTTGATCGTAATGAAGTAAATATGCATCAAAATGAAGTAAATATGGATCAAAACGAAGGAAATATGCATCGAAAAAAAGTAAATATACATCAAAATGAAGTAAATATACATCGAAACGAAGTAAATATACATCAAAATGAAGTAAATTATACCTCGAAACGAAGGAAATATGCATCGAAACGAAGGAAATGTTGATCGTAATGAAGTAAATATATACATCAAAATATGCATCAAAATATTCATCAAAATAAAGTAAATATGCATCGAAATGAAGGAAATGTTGATCGAAAAAAGGAGTAAATATGAAACGAAACGAAGGAAATGTTGAATGTAATTAAGTAAATATTCATCAAAACGTAGAAAATATGCATCGAAATGAAGGAAATATACATCGAAATGAAGTAAATATGCATCAAAATATACATCAAAATGAAGTGAATATGCTTCGAAAAACGAAGAAAATATTGAACGTAATGAAGTAAAATGCATCAAAATGAAGTAAATATGCATCGAAACTAAGGAAATGATGATTGTAATGAAGTAAATATGCATCAAAGTGAAGTACATATGCATCGAAATGAAAGAAATATATGCCGAAACGAAGAAATGTTGATCGAATTTGGAGTAAACATGCAACGAAACATAGGAAATGTTGAATGTAATTAAGTAAATATGCATCAAAATGAAGTAATATACCTCGAAACGAATGAAATACGCATCGAAAACGAAGAAAATGTTGACCGTAATGAAGTAAATGTACATCAAAATATGCATCAAAATGAAGTAAATATGCATCGAAACGAAGGAAATGTTGATCGTAGTGAAGTAAATATTCATTATAATGAAGTAAAAATGCATCGAAACGAAGGAAATAAGAATCGAAATGAAGTAAATATGCATCAAAATGAAGTAAATAGTCATCGGAACGAATGAAATATTGATCGTAGTGAGTAAATATACATCAAAATGAAGTAAATATGATTGAAACGAAGGAAATGTTGATTGAAATGGAGTAAATATGCAACGAAACGAAGGAAATGTTGAACGTAATGAAGTAAATATGCATCAAAATATACTTCAAAATGAAGAAAATATGCTTCAAAACGAAGGAAATTTTGAACTTAATGAAGTAAATATGAAAATGAAGTAAATATGCATTGAAACGAAGAAAATGTAGATTGTAATGAAGTAAATTTGGATCAAAATGAAGTACATATGCATCGAAACGAAAGAAATGTTGATCGAAATGAAGTAAATATGCAACGAAACGAAGGAAATGTTGAATGTAATTAAGTAAATATGCATCAAAACGTAGAAAATATGCATAGAGACGAAGGAAAAATACATCGAAACTAAGTAAATTTGAATCAAAAATAAATCAAAATGAAGTGAATATGCTTCAAAACGAAGAAAATGTTGAACGTAATTAAGTATATATGCATCAAAATGAAGTAAATATGCATCGAAATGAAGGAAATATTGATCGTAATGAAGTAAATATGAATTAAAAATGAACTAAATATGCATCGATATGAAGGAAATGTTGATTGTAATGAAGTATATATGCATCAAAATGAAGTACATATGCATCGAAACGAAAGAAATATACATCGACACGAAGTAAATGTTGATCGTAATGAAGTAAATCTGCATCAAAATGAAGTAAATATGGATCAAAAACGAAGAAATATGCATCGAAAAAAAGTAAATATACATCAAAATGAAGTAAATATACATCGAAACGAAGTAAATATACATCAAAATGAAGTAAATATACCTCGAAACGAAGGAAATATGCATCGAAACGAAGGAAATGTTGATCGTAATGAAGTAAATATACATCAAAATATGCATCAAAATATTCATCAAAATAAAGTAAATATGCATCGAAATGAAGGAAATGTTGATCGAAATGGAGTAAATATGAAACGAAACGAAGGAAATGTTGAATGTAATTAAGTAAATATTCATCAAAACGTAGAAAATATGCATCGAAATGAAGGAAATATACATCGAAATGAAGTAAATATGCATCAAAATATACATCAAAATGAAGTGAATATGCTTCGAAACGAAGAAAATATTGAACGTAATGAAGTAAAATGCATCAAAATGAAGTAAATATGCATCGAAACTAAGGAAATGATGATTGTAATAAAGTAAATATGCATCAAAGTGAAGTACACATGCATCGAAATGAAAGAAATATATGCCGAAACGAAGGAAATGTTGATCGAATTTGGAGTAAACACATGCAACGAAACGTAGGAAATGTTGAATGTAATTAAGTAAATATGCATCAAAACGTAGAAAATATGCATCGAAACGAAGGAAATATACATCGAAAATGAAGTAAAATGCATCAAAATATATATCAAAATGAAGTGAATATGCTTCGAAACGAAGAAAAATGTTGAACGTAACGAAGTAAAATGCATCAAAATGAAGTAAATATGCATCGAAACGAAGAAAATATTGAAATTAATGAAGTAAATATGCATCAAAATGAAGTAAATATACATCGAAACTAAGGAAACGTTGATTGTAATGAAGTAAATATGCATCAAAATGAAGTACATATGCATCGAAACGAAAGAAATATACATCGAAACGAAGGAAATGTTGATCGTAATAAAGTAAATATGCAATGAAATGAAGGAAATATGCATTGAAACGAAGGAAATGGTGATCGTAATGAAGTAAATATGCATCAAAATGAAGTAAATATGCATAGAAACGAAGGATATATGCATCGAAAAAAAGTAAATATGCATCAAAATGAAGTAAATATACCTCGACACGAAGGAAATACGCATCAAAAAAGAAGGAAATGTTAATCATAATGAAGTAAATGTACATCAAAATATGCATCAAAATGAAGTAAATATGCATCGAAACGAAGGAATTGTTGATTGTAGTGAAGTAAATATGCATTATAATGTAGTAAAAATGCATCGAAACGAAGGAAATATGAATCGAAATGAAGTAAATATGCATCAAAATGAAGTAAATAGGCATCGGAACGAAGGAAATATTGATTATAATGAAGTAAATATGCATCAAAATGAAGTAAATATGATCGAAACGAAGGAAATGTTGATTGAAATGGAGTAAATATGCAACAAAAACGAAGGAAATGTTGAACGTAATGAAGTAATATGCATCAAAATATACTTGAAAATTAAGAAAATATGCTTCAAAATGAAGTAAATATGCATTGAAACGAAGGAAATGTAGATTGTAATGAAGTAAATTTGCATCAAAATGAAGTACATATGCATCGAAACGAAGGAAATGTTGATCGAAATTAAGTAAATATGCAACGAAACGAAGGAAATGTTGAATGTAATTAAGTAAATATACATCAAAACGTAGAAAATATGCATCGAAACGAAGGAAATATACATCGAAATGAAGTAAATATGCATCAAAATATATATTAAAATGAAGTGAATATGCTTTGAAACGAAGAAAATTTGAACGTAATGAAGTAAATTGCATCAAAATGAAGTAAATATGCATCGAAACGAAGGAAATATTGAAATTAATGAAGTAAATATGCATCAAAATGAAGTAAATATACATCGAAACGAAGGAAATGTTGATTGTAATGAAGTAAATATGCATCAAAATGAAGTACATATGCATCGAAACGAAAGAAATATACGTCGAAACAAAGGAAATGTTGATCGTAATGAAGTAAATATGCATCAAAATGAAGGAAATATGCATTGAAACGAAGGAAATGGTGATCGTAATGAAGTAAATATTCATCAAAATTAAGTAAATATGCATCGAAACGAAGGATATATGCATCTAAGAAAAGTAAATAAACATCAAAATGAAGTAAATATACATCGAAACGAAGTAAATATGCATCAAAATGAAGTAAATATACCTCGAAACGAAAGAAATACGCATCGAAACGAAGGAAATGTTGATCGTAATGAAGTAAATATACATCAAAATATGCATCAAAATATTCATCAAAATGAAGTAAATATGCATCGAAACGAAGGAAATGGTGCATTATAATGAAGTAATAATGCATCAAAACGAAAGAAATATGAATCGAAATGAAGTAAATATGCATCAAAATGAAGTAAATAGGCAACGGAACGAAGGAAATATTGATCGTAATGAAGTAAATATGCATCAAAATGAAGTAAATATGATCGAAACGAAGGAAATGTTGATTGAAATGGAGTAAATATGCAACGAAACGAAAGAAATGTTGAACATAATGAAGTAAATATGCATCAAAATATACTTCAAAATGAAGAAAATATGCTTCAAAACGAAGGAAATGTTGAACTTAATGAAGTAAATATGCATCAAAATGAAGTAAATATGCATTGAAATGAAGGAAATGTAGATTGTAATGAAGTAAATTTGCATCAAAATGAAGTACAATATGCGAAACGAAAAAAATGTTGATCGAAATGAAGTAAATATGCAACGAAACGAAGAAAATGTTGAATGTAATTAAGTAAATATACATCAAAACGTAGAAAATATGCATCGAAACGAAGGAAATATACATCGAAATGAAGTAAATATGCATCAAAATATATATTAAAATAAAGTGAATATGCTTTGAAACGAAGAAAATTTTGAACGTAATGAAGTAAATTGCATCAAAATGAAGTAAATATGCATCGAAACGAAGGAAATATTGAAATTAATGAAGTAAATATGCATCAAAATGAAGTAAATATACATCGAAACGAAGGAAATGTTGATTGTAATGAAGTAAATATGCATCAAAATGAAGTACATATGCATCGAAACGAAAGAAAAAATATACGTCGAAACAAAGGAAATGTTGATCGTAATGAAGTAAATATGCATCAAAATGAAGGAAATATTCATTGAAACGAAGGAAATGGTGATCGTAATGAAGTAAATATGCATCAAAATTAAGTAAATGTGCATCGAAACGAAGGATATATGCATCGAAGAAAAGTAAATATACATCAAAATGAAGTAAATATACATCGAAACGAAGTAAATATGCATCAAAATGAAGTAAATATACCTCGAAACGAAAAAATACGCATCGAAACGAAGAAAATGTTGATCGTAATTAAGTAAATGTACATCAAAATATGCATCAAAATGAAGTAAATATGCATCGAAACGAAGGAAATGTTGATCGTAGTGAAGTAAATATTCATTATAATGAAGTAAAAATGCATCGAAACGAAGGAAATAAGAATCGAAATGAAGTATATATGCATCAAAATGAAGTAAATAGTCATCGGAACGAATGAAATATTGATCGTAATGAAGTAAATATACATCAAAATGAAGTAAATATGATTGAAACGAAGAAATGTTGATTGAAATGGAGTAAATATGTAACGAAACGAAGGAAATGTTGAACGTAATGAAGTAAATATGCATCAAAATATACTTCAAAATGAAGAAAATATGCTTCAAAACGAAGGAAATGTTGAACTTAATGAAGTAAATATGAAAATGAAGTAAATATGCATTGAAACGAAGAAAATGTAGATTGTAATGAAGTAAATTTGGATCAAAATGAAGTACATATCCATCGAAACGAAAGAAATGTTGATCGAAATGAAGTAAATATGCAACGAAACGAAGGAAATGTTGAATGTAATTAAGTAAATATGCATCAAAACGTAGAAAATATGTATAGAGACGAAGGAAAAATACATCGAAACTAAGTAAATTTGAATCAAAATATAAATCAAAATGAAGTGAATATGCTTCAAAACTAAGAAAATGTTGAACGTAATTAAGTATATATGCATCAAAATGAAGTAAATACGCATCGAAATGAAGGAAATATTGATCGTAATGAAGTAAATATGCATTAAAATGAACTAAATATGCATCGATATGAAGGAAATGTTATTGTAATGAAGTATATATGCATCAAAATGAAGTACATATGCATCGAAACGAAAGAAATATACATCGACACGAAGTAAATGTTGATCGTAATGAAGTAAATATGCATCAAAATGAAGTAAATATGGATCAAAAACGAAGGAATATGCATCAAAAAAAAGTAAATATACATCAAAATGAAGTAAATATACATCGAAACGAAGTAAATATACATCAAAATGAACTAAATATACCTCGAAACGAAGGAAATATGCATCGAAACGAAGGAAATGTTGATCGTAATGAAGTAAATATACATAAAAATATGCATCAAAATATTCTTCAAAATAAAGTAAATATGCATCGAAATGAAGGAAATGTTGATCGAAATGGAGTAAATATGAAACGAAACGAAGGAAATGTTGAATGTAATTAAGTAAATATTCATCAAAAAGTAGAAAATATGCATCGAAATGAAGGAAATATACATCGAAATGAAGTAAATATGCATCAAAATATACATCAAAATGAAGTGAATATGCTTCGAAACGAAGAAAATATTGAACGTAATAAAGTAAAATGCATCAAATGAAGCAAATATGCATCGAAACTAAGGAAATGATGATTGTAATGAAGTAAATATGCATCAAAGTGAAGTACATATGCATTAAAATGAAAGAAATATATGCCGAAACGAAGGAAATGTTGATCGAATTTGGAGTAAACATGCAATGAAACGTAGGAAATGTTGAATGTAATTAAGTAAATATGCATCAAAACGTAGAAAATATGCATCGAAACGAAGGAAATATACATTGAAACGAAGTAAATATGCATCAAAATATATATCAAAATGAAGTGAATATGCTTCGAAACGAAGAAAATGTTGAACGTAACGATGTAAAATGCATCAAAATGAAGTAAATATTCATCGAAACGAAGAAAATATTGAAATTAATGAAGTAAATATGCATCAAAATGAAGTAAATATACATCGAAACTAAGGAAACGTTGATTGTAATGAAGTAAATATGCATCAAAATGAAGTACATATGCATCGAAACGAAAGAAATATACATCGAAACGAAGGAAATGTTGATCGTAATAATGTAAATATGCAATGAAATGAAGGAAATATGCATTGAAACGAAGGAAATGGTGATCTTAATGAAGTAAATATGCATCAAAATGAAGTAAATATGCATAGAAACGAAGGATATATGCATCGAAAAAAAGTAAATATACATTAAAATGAAGTAAATATACATCGAAACGAAGTAAATATGCATCAAAATGAAGTAAATATACCTCGAAACGAAGGAAATACGCATCAAAAAGAAGGAAATGTTAATCGTAATGAAGTAAATGTACATCAAAATATGCATCAAAATGAAGTAAATATGCATCGAAACGAAGGAATTGTTGATTGTAGTGAAGTAAATATGCATTATAATGTTGTAAAAATGCATCGAAACGAAGGAAATATGAATCGAAATGAAGTAAATATGCATCAAAATGAAGTAAATAGGCATCGGAACAAATGAAATGTTGATCGTAATGAAGTAAATATGCATCAAAATGAAGTAAATATGATCGAAACGAAGGAAATGTTGATTGAAATGGAGTAAATATGCAACAAAACGAAGGAAATGTTGAACGTAATGAAGTAAATATGCATCAAAATATACTTCAAAATTAAGAAAATATGCTTCAAAACGAAGGAAATGTTGAACTTAATGAAGTAAATATGCATCAAAATGAAGTAAATATGCATTAAACGAAGGAAATGTAGATTGTAATGAAGTAAATTTGCATCAAAATGAAGTACATATGCATTGAAACGAAGGAAATGTTGATCGAAATTAAGTAAATATGCAACGAAACGAAGGAAATGTTGAATGTAATTAAGTAAATATACATCAAAGCGTAGAAAATATGCATCGAAACGAAGGAAATATACATCGAAATGAAGTAAATATGCATCAAAATATATATTAAAATGAAGTGAATATGCTTTGAAACGAAGAAAATTTTGAACGTAATGAAGTAAATTGCATCAAAATGAAGTAAATATGCATCGAAACGAAGGAAATATTGAAATTAATGAAGTAAATATGCATCAAAATGAAGTAAATATACATCGAAACGAAGGAAATGTTGATTGTAATGAAGTAAATATGCATCAAAATAAAGTACATATGCATCGAAACGAAAGAAATATACGTCGAAACAAAGGAAATGTTGATCGTAATGAAGTAAATATGCATCAAAATGAAGGAAATATGCATTGAAACGAAGGAAATGGTGATCGTAATGAAGTAAATATTCATCAAAATTAAGTAAATATGCATCGAAACGAAGGATATATGCATCTAAGAAAAGTAAATAAACATCAAAATGAAGTAAATATACATCGAAACGAAGTAAATATGCATCAAAATGAAGTAAATATACCTCGAAACGAAGGAAATACGCATCGAAACGAAGGAAATGTTGATCGTAATGAAGTAAATATACATCAAAATATGCATCAAAATATTCATCAAAATGAAGTAAATATGCATCGAAACGAAGGAAATTATGCATTATAATGAAGTAATAATGCATCAAAACGAAAGAAATATGAATCGAAATGAAGTAAATATGCATCAAAATGAAGTAAATAGGCAACGGAACGAAGGAAATATTGATCGTAATGACGTAAATATGCATCAAAATGAAGTAAATATGATCGAAACGAAGGAAATGTTGATTGAAATGGAGTAAATATGCAACGAAACGAAAGAAATGTTGAACGTAATAAAGTAAATATGCATCAAAATATACTTCAAAATGAAGAAAATATGCTTCAAAACGAAGGAAATGTTGAACTTAATGAAGTAAATATGCATCAAAATGAAGTAAATATGCATTGAAATGAAGGAAATGTAGATTGTAATGAAGTAAATTTGCATCAAAATGAAGTACATATGCGAAACGAAAAAAATGTTGATCGAAATGAAGTAAATATGCAACGAAACGAAGGAAATGTTGAATGCAATTAAGTAAATATGCATCAAAACGTAGAAAATATGCATAGAGACGAAGGAAATATACATCGAAACTAAGTAAATTTGAATCTAAATATAAATCAAAATGAAGTGAATATGCTTCAAAACGAAGAAAATGTTGAACGTAATTAAGTATATATGCATCAAAATGAAGTAAATATGCATCGAAATGAAGGAAATATCGATCGTAATGAAGTAAATTTGCATTAAAATGAACTAAATATGCATCGATATAAAGGAAATGTTGATTGTAATGAAGTATATATGCATCAAAATGAAGTACATATGCATCGAAATGAAAGAAATATACATCGAAACGAAGTAAATGTTGATCTTAATGAAGTAAATATGCATCAAAATGAAGGAAATATGGATCGAAACGAAGGAAATATGCATCGAAAAAAATTAAATATACATCAAAATGAAGTAAATATACATCGAAACGAAGTAAATATACATCAAAATGAAGTAAATATACCTGGAAACGAAGGAAATATGCATCGAAACGAAGGAAATGTTGATCGTAATGAAGTAAATATACATCAAAATATGCATCAAAATATTCATCAAAATAAAGTAAATATGCATCGAAACGAAGGAAATGTTGATCGAAATGGAGTAAATGTGCAACGAAACGAAGGAAATGTTGAATGTAATTAAGTAAATATTCATCAAAACGTAGAAAATATGCATCGAAAAGAAGGAAATATACATCGAAACGAAGAAAATATGCATCAAAATATACATCAAAATGAAGTAAATATGCTTCGAAACGAAGAAGATGTTGAACGTAATGAAGTAAAATGCATCAAAATGAAGTAAATATGAATTCATTGGGAATGGTTATTTCATTCCATTTGAGTCTTTTGGGGACAAAGTAATTGGAGTTGTTTGCTTCTATTTGAAGTATAACAGTTTCTTCTTTGGAAGTAGGATGCATAATGAATTTTGGATTGAGCTGTGAAGACATAACGCGAAAATAAACACGATATATAACAGCAAAATTTTTGCAAAGATTTTTGAATTCATTGCTCTGTAAATGAATATCAAGAATTAATGAATCTAGTAATAAAGGATCAGTAATATCAATTGAAAAATCAGGAGCACAATTGAAATAAATAGGACCATTGCAAATATTTGTTTGAATCATGGCGAGTAAAGAAGATTTGTATCTTTTTAACCTGTTGTCCCTTAAAGCAAGGTAAACAGGAGCATCAACGCCAATATGAACAAGAGGTTTAATAGCAACTTGAATTAAACCAAAATGAATATATCTATAATTCTTTTCCAAATATTTTTTGATGGAAATATTTGACAGAAGATTTAAACTTTGAAATTCTTTTTGAATTGAAATAGTCTCTTCATGAGTTTTGACTGAAAAAGCAGTTTTGAAATCAAGGGGACCAATATGATACATAGTTTCAATTTGTTGTTCAGGTATAGTCCAATTTGAGTGATTATTATCCTGTATATGCAATTCATGTGATTGAATAATATTAGAGCTATTTGAACTGTGTTTCGAAAATAAATTTCTAAATCTTGATGCCATGAATAACTTGTTGTAACAACAATAAGTTCTAATTGTTTTGCTAAAAGTGTATGAATATTACTTGTCAACAATAAGTAAGTATTTGCTTTGCTATAAATGCGGGAACACTACCGGGACCACCAATCCACTTAGGCTGACCAACGGATTCACGCTTACCAACACACCTTCTAGTGCAGCAAATAATACTTATGAATCCAGTAAATATTCAGAACCTTAGTTCAACAATTAATACTTATGAAATTATCACAAGTATTCAGTAATCAAAATTTTTGAAATTGTCTTTTCGTATCACAACCAACCAGTAGGCTCTGATACCATTTGAAACTGGATCGCTTTGTTTGGACAAAGACAAAAAGATTTCATCAAAAATCTCGTATGAGGAGTAGTGGCTTTTGAAGAGATTGAAGCTTCATTGTTTTGGGAAGATGAAGTTTCAACGAGCTTTTTTGAAATTCTATCAATGAGGCTAGAACTTGCAGGGAGTTGCAAATTCTTTTCAATATTAGTATGAAGGCTTCTTGGAATAAAATGAGGAGTAGAAATACTATTTGGAAATTTGGAATCAAAGGGTTTTGAAAAGCGATCCGGTTTCAAATGGTATCAGAGCCAATTTGGTTGTGATAAGAAAAAACAATTTCTAAAATTTTGATTACTGAATACTTGTGATAATTTCATAAGTATTAATTGTTGAACTAAGGTTCTGAATATTTACTGGATTCATAAGTATTATTTGTTGCACTAGAAGGTGTGTTGGTAAGCGTGAATCCGTTGGTCAGCCTAAGTGGATTGGTGGTCCCGGTAGTGTTCCCGCATTTATAGCAAAGCAAATACTTACTTATTGTTGACAAGTAATATTCATACACTTTTAGCAAAACAATTAGAACTTATTGTTGTAGGATTATTGATTATGAATTCATTGGGAATGGTTATTTCATCCCATTTGAGTCTTTTGGGGACAAAGTAATTGGAGTTGTTTGCTTCTATTTGAAGCATAACAGTTTCTTCTTTGGAAGTAGGATGCATAATGAATTTTGTATTGAGCTGTGAAGACATAACGCGAAAATAAACACGATATACAACAGCAAAATTTTTGCAAAGATTTTTGAATTCATCGCTCTGTAAATGAATATCAAGAATTAATGAATCTAGTAATAAAGGATCAGTAATATCTATTGAAAAATCAGGAGCACAATTGACATAGATAGGACCATTGCAAATATTTGTTTGAATCATGGCGAGTAAAGAAGATTTGTATCTTTTTAACCTGTTGTCCCTTAAAGCAAGGTAAACAGGAGCATCAACGCCAATATGAACAAGAGGTTTAATAGCAACTTGAATTAAACCAAAATGAATATATCTATAATTCTTTTCCAAATATTTTTTGATGGAAATATTTGACAGAAGATTTAAACTTTGAAATTCTTTTTGAATTGAAATAGTCTCTTCATGAGTTTTGACTGAAAAAGCAGTTTTGAAATCTATCCACCATTCTAAGAACCAGATAGGAAAAGTGGTTTTTATGAAATCTGGATGAAAGGTAAAGAACCATGAATGATCGAATGGTCTGAAAAGAAAGGTTCTAAACCAAGCCATTTTGTAATCAGGATAATTATATCCTTTGGGATTATAAGGAATAGAGAAATGTTTTTCATTGAATGGAAAGGTCCATTCGTCTGATTTGAAAACTCTTTTGATAATGCATTTTGAATATGAAATACGATCTGGATTTGTAGGGTCAGAAGTATGAACTAATTCAATAGATCCAGAGTCGACAAGAATGAATTCATAAAAATTTTGAGTTTTTAAAGGATTGTCAGGATACCATTGACATCCTTTAGGAAAATACTTTGAAATAATACCCTTTAAAGTAACTAGATCTGGAGTATTATGATATCTAGTGAGGGTTATGTTTTGAGTATTGGGTTTGGTAATATAGGTTTTTGATGGTGAGTTTTCGGAGGTACTTGAACTGAGTATTTGAGTAGGAGTTGTAGGTGCTTTAACAGCTTGAGAATAAGAAGGAGAAGGTAAACTTGGAAAACCAGAAAGGGCTTGAAATTGGTTAACATTAACCAAGGATTTTGAATAGTTTTGAGAAGTTTGGGGTCTGAATTTGCTCATGGTTTTCTGTAGGATAAATTCTCGAGTTAGGATAATAGGTAAGGGTAATGAATCATCATCTCCTTTGATGTCCTTTATATAGACATGAAATGGTATTTTTGAAAAATTTTCTTTTATGCAATAAATAATTTGCTTTATGAATGTATGAGATGCATGATTAGTTTGAATTCTTTGTATAAGAATACTACTATACCTGCTATTAAAGTCATAGGACCTTGAAGCCTTAGGTATAGGTATTTTTAAACAAAAATATGAATTATCCTGAACTTTTATCTTTTTAATGAGATTGGTATGAATATTAGACTCAATGTAAATAATAGAGGGATCAGAATAAAGGAATGTGAAAAATTTTTTGTATTTGTCTTCTTCTCTGATCTGTGTCTGCCAAAAGCCAGACTTAAGATCGAATTTTGAAAAAATGCATGCTTTATGCAATCTTTTGATCAGATCTCTTTTATTAGGAATAGGATATCTAATCCATTCTATAATAATGGAAAGAAGGGATTTGATTACATCCTTGCAGATGTTGAGAAGATCATGATTCATTTGAATAGGTCTTGCTTTTGTTATTATAGATTTTTCATTGAAACCAGTAATATAAGGTAAAGAAATAATATGCTTCTTTCTTTCCCAGAAAGCATTGGGAAGATCAGAGCATACTTCTTTTTTCAAAATATTTTCGAAATCTAAAATTCTATTTTGAATATCCTTTTTAAGAAGTTCATTTTCAATACGAAAGTAAAAAACTTCTTCTTTGAGAAAATCTATATGAGATTTTTTGAGTTCAATAGCATTAATTTGAGAAATATAGTAATTTTGAAGAAGAGATACTTCTCTTTCTTTAATAGGATTAACAAATTTGAAATGAATATCTTTTCCCATGATATTGGTAGTAATACCAGTACCATTAACTTTGAAAGGATAAATAATAGTCAAGAAGGGGTTACCCAAAACAATATCTTGACTTAAATTTTTGACAAGTATGAAATTGGTTTTGAAACAATAACCATCATTGCAAATGAAAGCTTTTGAAAGTTTGTATTTAATATGAAGAGGAGTAGCATTAGCTGCCACAAGCCTTTCATTTGTTTTTTCATAATAAATTGAAGGAATAAGACCTTCTCTTATGCAATTCTGATCAGCTCCACTATCTATCAGATAGGAAGCACTGATCTGAAAGTCATCAATAATTAAATTTATAATTGAATACCATTTTTGAAAAGCTATGTGTTCGATACTTTGAATAGCTTCATTATCTGAAGTACTCAATGTAGTATCTGTCACTTGGTTTTTTGAAGAGCTTTCAGGAATATCAAAAGTAGGAATATCAAAAGTACTTTTGAAAATAGATAATTTGGTTTCTAAATCCAAATCTTTTGAATGAAGATTATTAATCTCAGAATAGAGGATTTGAATTTCAGCTTTCAGAGTATTAATCTCTCGCTGAAGATCATTAATAGTAATATCTGTTGTGATTAAAGAAGAGGAAGGGGCTTTGTTGAAAAACTTTGAAATACTGAATGGTTCAATGATAATAGGAGGTTTCTCTTTATTAGGAGGATGATTGTTAAGAACAATGTTCCTTAATATAAGAAGATATTTTTGTTTTTCTTCTAGATCTGGAACTTTATCAATAAGATCGAACAAGAGTTCTTGTTCTGTATTGTCTTTTGAAATGACATTAATGTTTATTGGACAGAATCCTTGACAAGAGGACTTGTCTATATTAGATTCTGAGATTGTGAAAACTTCTTCTAAATCAGAACTTGAATTAGAATCATTTGAATATTCATTTTGAGAATTACCATCAGAAATTAATAATGAAGAAATCTTGTCTCTCAGGATTTCATCAATTATGAAATATTTCATTAATCTTCTTTTGTAAAGAACATTCATTAGCTTTATGACATTTTTTGTGACATTTGAAACAAGTAAATTGAAAATTATCAAAATTCTTTTTAAAAGTTTTTCTTTTTGAAAATTTAGGCCTTTTGTAAAATTTTTCTTTGAAATCATTTTTATAACGTTTTTTAGGAAAATGCTTTGTTTTTAATCTAGAAGAAGGAGCTTGAATCTTTTGTAATCCAAAAGCTTCGCAGAATGAACCAACCTCCTTACGGTATCTATTCTTTTCAGATCCGTACTTAGATTGTGTTTTCAATTCTGAACACAAAGCTAGTCCTTCTTTTTGACAAAAGCAAATAATTGACCATATGTAATTGTTTCAAAAGGAATGTCACTTTGACCAGTAGCTTCCTTAAGCTTTTGATGAATTCTTTCACCGAAAAGTTTAGGAAGTCCAGCTATGAATATTTCTTTCCAAAATGAAGCATTGCAATCATTTCTTTTTAAAATATGAGTAAGGAAAACATCTTTGTACCATCTATAATCAGATAATGTAGGGCATCTGATATTAGATAATACAACTTGTGTTGAATCAAGTTCTTCTTTAGGATTACCAATGAAATACATGCCAATAGTAAGTATTAACATGTCACAAGCATCGTTTTTGTTATTAATAGTTCCATCGGGTTCTTCAACCTCAATGGTATGTTGAAGAATATTTTGTTTGTCGGTGAGAGTAAGAGAGTTATCCCACCAGTTTTTTAGCTGACCAGTGAAGCCAGTAATAATGAGAGCGGCGACGCTCTCTTCTCTTTGATTTTGGGCTTTATAAGCAACTCTAGCCATGCCCATTTCTTGAAGAGTATTAAGGATTTCATATTCTGATTTGCCATCTATGTTCCATTCATGGATAGATTGGCCATCGTATTTGGCATTGCTTTTGAAATGAGCTCTTTCTTCGAATAGAATATCCGGAGGGGAATATCTATTATTATAAAAGGCTTTTGTTCCAGATTGAAAGCGGATTTTATTAATCTCATGATTATCAGATTCTGATTCATACGAGATTTTTGATGAAATCTTTTTGTCTTTGTCCAAACAATTAATGTTTAAAACATGAGGAGTAGTGGCTTTTGAAGAGATTGAAGCTTCATTGTTTTGGGAAGATGAAGTTTCAACGAGCTTTTTTGAAATTCTATCAATGAGGCTAGAACTTGCTGGGAGTTGCAAATTCTTTTCAATATTAGTAGGAAGGCTTCTTGGAATAAAATGAGGAGTAGAAATACTATTTAGAAATTTGGAATCAAAGGGTTTTGAATCTAATTTCACCGATAGGCTATCCACCTGTTCTGCAATAGTATGAAGAATTTGATTTGAAAAATTATTTTGTTCAATAACCTTTTTGACATCCTTAGCAACATCTCCCTCTCCTGTTCGAAAAGGGGTAGCTGGGATTTTACCTTTTTCTAAAGAAATCTTTATATTTTGTAAAGGAGGATGAATAGAGGAAACAGTAACACCATTGTCAAGTTCCCATTTCTTGTAAATACTTTTTTGAACATTAATCTGATTTAAAGAATGAACTTCATCAGAAATGTTACAAATATTTTTTATTTTGCAATAAGTGTCAAACCAATTTAAAAGAGAAATGTTTGACTTGTATTTGTTTTGAAGTTCTTCTTTCCAAATATCATTTAATTTTATTCGAAATTCTTTGTCAAATTTTAAAAACCAATCTTTTCTAATCGTTTCATCACTGAAACTCTTATAAAGATATTTGAAATTTGGAGTAAGGTCTTCAGAGAAAATCATTGAAATATAATTTTCCATTTGAAAATCAGTAGGAGAACTTGCAGTAGGGGAACCGGGTTAACAGATTCTTGGTAAGAAGGAATTGGAGTTTTGAAATTGACTTTGAAGTTTTGATAACCAGAGTTATCTGAAAAAGAGGCTCTGGAATTGATTTCTTGAATCCTGATGTTGGGAACAACATCATTCTGTCGCATAGAGTTGAATCTGAGGAGTATTCTTCCTTCAGAGTCTTCTTCTATTTCGGAGACTTCGTGTCTTTCAATTCCTCTTGGTATTTGAGGATTATTGATTATGAATTCACTGGGAATGGTTATTTCATTCCATTTGAGTCTTTTGGGGACAAAGTAATTGGAGTTGTTTGCTTCTATTTGAAGCATAACAGTTTCTTCTTTGGAAGTAGGATGCATAATGAATTTTGGATTGAGCTGTGAAGACATAACGCGAAAATAAACACGATATATAACAGCAAAATTTTTGCAAAGATTTTTGAATTCATTGCTCTGTAAATGAATATCAAGAATTAATGAATCTATTAATAAAGGATCAGTAATATCAATTGAAAAATCAGGAGCACAATTGAAATAAATAGGACCATTGCAAATATTTGTTTGAATCATGGCGAGTAAAGAAGATTTGTATCTTTTTAACCTGTTGTCCCTTAAAGCAAGGTAAACAGGAGCATCAACGCCAATATGAACAAGAGGTTTAATAGCAACTTGAATTAAACCAAAATGAATATATCTATAATTCTTTTCCAAATATTTTTTGATGGAAATATTTGACAGAAGATTTAAACTTTGAAATTCTTTTTGAATTGAAATAGTCTCTTCATGAGTTTTGACTGAAAAAGCAGTTTTGAAATCAAGGGGACCAATATGATACATAGTTTCAATTTGTTGTTCAGGTATAGTCCAATTTGAGTGATTATTATCCTGTATATGCAATTCATCTGATTGAATAATATTAGAGCTACTTGAACTGTGTTTCGAAAATAAATTTCTAAATCTTGATGCCATGAATAACTTGTTGTAACAACAATAAGTTCTAATTGTTTTGCTAAAAGTGTATGAATATTACTTGTCAACAATAAGTAAGTATTTGCTTTGCTATAAATGCGGGAACACTACCGGGACCACCAATCCACTTAGGCTGACCAACGGATTCACGCTTACCAACACACCTTCTAGTGCAGCAAATAATACTTATGAATCCAGTAAATATTCAGAACCTTAGTTCAACAATTAATACTTATGAAATTATCACAAGTATTCAGTAATCAAAATTTTTGAAATTGTCTTTTCGTATCACAACCAACCAGTAGGCTCTGATACCATTTGAAACTGGATCGCTTTGTTTGGACAAAGACAAAAAGATTTCATCAAAAATCTCGTATGAGGAGTAGTGGCTTTTGAAGAGATTGAAGCTTCATTGTTTTGGGAAGATGAAGTTTCAACGAGCTTTTTTGAAATTCTATCAATGAGGCTAGAACTTGCAGGGAGTTGCAAATTCTTTTCAATATTAGTATGAAGGCTTCTTGGAATAAAATGAGGAGTAGAAATACTATTTGGAAATTTGGAATCAAAGGGTTTTGAAAAGCGATCCGGTTTCAAATGGTATCAGAGCCAATTTGGTTGTGATAAGAAAAAACAATTTCAAAAATTTTGATTACTGAATACTTGTGATAATTTCATAAGTATTAATTGTTGAACTAAGGTTCTGAATATTTACTGGATTCATAAGTATTATTTGCTGCACTAGAAGGTGTGTTGGTAAGCGTGAATCCGTTGGTCAGCCTAAGTGGATTGGTGGTCCCGGTAGTGTTCCCGCATTTATAGCAAAGCAAATACTTACTTATTGTTGACAAGTAATATTCATACACTTTTAGCAAAACAATTAGAACTTATTGTTGTAGGATTATTGATTATGAATTCATTGGGAATGGTTATTTCATTCCATTTGAGTCTTTTGGGGACAAAGTAATTGGAGTTGTTTGCTTCTATTTGAAGCATAACAGTTTCTTCTTTGGAAGTAGGATGCATAATGAATTTTGGATTGAGCTGTGAAGACATAACGCGAAAATAAACACGATATACAACAGCAAAATTTTTGCAAAGATTTTTGAATTCATCGCTCTGTAAATGAATATCAAGAATTAATGAATCTAGTAATAAAGGATCAGTAATATCTATTGAAAAATCAGGAGCACAATTGACATAGATAGGACCATTGCAAATATTTGTTTGAATCATGGCGAGTAAAGAAGATTTGTATCTTTTTAACATGTTGTCCCTTAAAGCAAGGTAAACAGGAGCATCAACGCCAATATGAAGAAGAGGTTTAATAGCAACTTGAATTAAACCAAAATGAATATATCTATAATTCTTTTCCAAATATTTTTTGATGGAAATATTTGACAGAAGATTTAAACTTTGAAATTCTTTTTGAATTGAAATAGTCTCTTCATGAGTTTTGACTGAAAAAGCAGTTTTGAAATCCATCCACCATTCTAAGAACCAGATAGGAAAAGTGGTTTTTATGAAATCTGGATGAAAGGTAAAGAACCATGAATGATCGAATGGTCTGAAAAGAAAGGTTCTAAACCAAGCCATTTTGTAATCAGGATAATTATATCCTTTGGGATTATAAGGAATAGAGAAATGTTTTTCATTGAATGGAAAGGTCCATTCGTCTGATTTGAAAACTCTTTTGATAATGCATTTTGAATATGAAATACGATCTGGATTTGTAGGGTCAGAAGTATGAACTAATTCAATAGATCCAGAGTCGACAAGAATGAATTCATAAAAATTTTGAGTTTTTAAAGGATTGTCAGGATACCATTGACATCCTTTAGGAAAATACTTTGAAATAATACCCTTTAAAGTAACTAGATCTGGAGTATTATGATATCTAGTGAGGGTTATGTTTTGAGTATTGGGTTTGGTAATATAGGTTTTTGATGGTGAGTTTTCGGAGGTACTTGAACTGAGTATTTGAGTAGGAGTTGTAGGTGCTTTAACAGCTTGAGAATAAGAAGGAGAAGGTAAACTTGGAAAACCAGAAAGGGCTTGAAATTGGTTAACATTAACCAAGGATTTTGAATAGTTTTGAGAAGTTTGGGGTCTGAATTTGCTCATGGTTTTCTGTAGGATAAATTCTCGAGTTAGGATAACAGGTAAGGGTAATGAATCATCATCTCCTTTGATGTCCTTTATATAGACATGAAATAGTATTTTTGAAAAATTTTCTTTTATGCAATAAATAATTTGCTTTATGAATGTATGAGATGCATGATTAGTTTGAATTCTTTGTATAGGAATACTACTATACCTGCTATTAAAGTCATAGGACCTTGAAGCCTTAGGTATAGGTATTTTTAAACAAAAATATGAATTATCCTGAACTTTTATCTTTTTAACGAGATTGGTATGAATATTAGACTCAATGTAAATAATAGAGGGATCAGAATAAAGGAATGTGAAAAATTTTTTGTATTTGTCTTCTTCTCTGATCTGTGTCTGCCAAAAGCCAGACTTAAGATCGAATTTTGAAAAAATGCATGCTTTATGCAATCTTTTGATCAGATCTCTTTTATTAGGAATAGGATATCTAATCCATTCTATAATAATGGAAAGAAGGGATTTGATTACATCCTTGCAGATGTTGAGAAGATCATGATTCATTTGAATAGGTCTTGCTTTTGTTATTATAGATTTTTCATTGAAACCAGTAATATAAGGTAATGAAATAATATGCTTCTTTCTTTCCCAGAAAGCATTGGGAAGATCAGAGCATACTTCTTTTTTCAAAATATTTTCGAAATCTAAAATTCTATTTTGAATATCCTTTTTAAGAAGTTCATTTTCAATACGAAAGTAAAAACTTCTTCTTTGAGAAAATCTATATGAGATTTTTTGAGTTCAATAGCATTAATTTGAGAAATATAGTAATTTTGAAGAAGAGATACTTCTGTTTCTTTAATAGGATTAACAAATTTGAAATGAATATCTTTTCCCATGATATTGGTAGTAATACCAGTACCATTAACTTTGAAAGGATAAATAATAGTCAAGAAGGGGTTACCCAAAACAATATCTTGACTTAAATTTTTGACAAGTATGAAATTGGTTTTGAAACAATAACCATCATTGCAAATGAAAGCTTTTGAAAGTTTGTATTTAATATGAAGAGGAGTAGCATTAGCTGCCACAAGCCTTTCATTTGTTTTTTCATAATAAATTGAAGGAATAAGACCTTCTCTTATGCAATTCTGATCAGCTCCACTATCTATCAGATAGGAAGCACTGATCTGAAAGTCATCAATAATTAAATTTATAATTGAATACCATTTTTGAAAAGCTATGTGTTCGATACTTTGAATAGCTTCATTATCTGAAGTACTCAATGTAGTATCTGTCACTTGGTTTTTTGAAGAGCTTTCAGGAATATCAAAAGTAGGTTGGTTCATTCTGCGAAGCTTTTGGATTACAAAAGATTCAAGCTCCTTCTTCTAGATTAAAAACAAAGCATTTTCCTAAAAAACGTTATAAAAATGATTTCAAAGAAAAATTTTACAAAAGGACTAAATTTTCAAAAAGAAAAACTTTTAAAAAGAATTTTGATAATTTTCAATTTACTTGTTTCAAATGTCACAAAAAAGGTCATAAAGCTAATGAATGTTCTTTACAAAAGAAGATTAATGAAATATTTCATGATGATGAAATCCTGAGAGACAAGATTTCTTCATTATTAATTTCTTATGGTAATTCTCAAAATGAATATTCAAATGATTCTAATTCAAGTTCTGATTTAGAAGAAGTTTTCACAAGCTCAGAATCTAATATAGACAAGTCCTCTTGTCAAGGATTCTGTCCAATAAACATTAATGTCATTTCAAAAGACAATACAGAACAAGAACTCTTGTTCGATCTTATTGATAAAGTTCCAGATCTAGAAGAAAAACAAAAATATCTTCTTAGATTAAGGAACATTGTTCTTAACAATCATCCTCCTAATAAAGAGAAACCTCCTATTATCATTGAACCATTCAGTATTTCAAAGCTTTTCAACAAAGCCCCTTCCTCTTCTTTAATCACAACAGATATTACTATTAATGATCTTCAGCGAGAGATTAATACTCTGAAAGCTGAAATTCAAATCCTCTATTCTGAGATTAATAATCTTCATTCAAAAGATTTGGATTTAGAAACCAAATTATCTATTTTCAAAAGTACTTTTGATATTCCTACTTTTGATATTCCTGAAAGCTCTTCAAAAAACCAAGTGACAAATACTACATTGAGTACTTCAGACAATGAAGCTATTCAAAGTATCGAACACATAGCTTTTCAAAAATGGTATCAGAGCCAATTTGGTTGTGATAAGAAAAAACAATTTCAAAAATTTTGATTACTGAATACTTGTGATAATTTCATAAGTATTAATTGTTGAACTAAGGTTCTGAATATTTACTGGATTCATAAGTATTATTTGCTGCACTAGAAGGTGTGTTGGTAAGCGTGAATCCGTTGGTCAGCCTAAGTGGATTGGTGGTCCCGGTAGTGTTCCCGCATTTATGGCAAAGCAAATACTTACTTATTGTTGACAAGTAATATTCATACACTTTTAGCAAAACAATTAGAACTTATTGTTGTTACAACAAGTTATTCATGGCATCAAGATTTAGAAATTTATTTTCGAAACACAGTTCAAGTAACTCTAATATTATTCAATCACATGAATTGCATATACAGGATAATAATCACTCAAATTGGACTATACCTGAACAACAAATTGAAACTATGTATCATATTGGTCCCCTTGATTTCAAAAATGCTTTTTCAGTCAAAACTCATGAAGAGACTATTTCAATTCAAAAAGAATTTCAAAGTTTAAATCTTCTGTCAAATATTTCCATCAAAAAATATTTGGAAAAGAATTATAGATATATTCATTTTGGTTTAATTCAAGTTGCTATTAAACCTCTTGTTCATATTGGTGTTGATGCTCCTGTTTACCTTGCTTTAAGGGACAACAGGTTAAAAAGATACAAATCTTCTTTACTCGCCATGATTCAAACAAATATTTGCAATGGTCCTATTTATTTCAATTGTGCTCCTGATTTTTCAATTGATATTACTGATCCTTTATTAATAGATTCATTAATTCTTGATATTCATTTACAGAGCAATGAATTCAAAAATCTTTGCAAAAATTTTGCTGTTATATATCGTGTTTATTTTCGCGTTATGTCTTCACAGCTCAATCCAAAATTCATTATGCATCCTACTTCCAAAGAAGAAACTGTTATGCTTCAAATAGAAGCAAACAACTCCAATTACTTTGTCCCCAAAAGACTCAAATGGAATGAAATAACCATTCCCAGTGAATTCATAATCAATAATCCTCAAATACCAAGAGGAATTGAAAGACACGAAGTCTCCGAAATAGAAGAAGACTATGAAGGAAGAATACTCCTCAGATTCAACTCTATGAGACAGAATGATGTTGTTCCCAACATCAGGATTCAAGAAATCAATTCCAGAGCCTCTTTTTCAGATAACTCTGGTTATCAAAACTTCAAAGTCAATTTCAAAACTCCAATTCCTTCTTACCAAGAATCTGTTAACCCAGGTTCCCCTACTGCAAGTTCTCCTACTGATTTTCAAATGGAAAATTGTATTTCAATGATTTTCTCTGAAGACTTTACTCCAAATTTCAAATATCTTTATAAGAGTTTCAGTGATGAAACGATTAGAAAAGAAAAAGAAAAATTCAAAACAAAAGAAAAAGAAAGAAAAGAAAAGAAAAAATTCAAAAGAAAAGAAAAAGAGAGAAAAACAAATAGAAAAGAAGAAAAATTCAAAATTCCTCTCATCCGATAGATTTATTAAAATTTTGAGTCAGAAGTTTCTCGGTGAAACGAGTACTCAATAATTTTGATAAAACAGACCAACTACTTTGGTCATTTTATTCAAAAGCAGGTACCAAATTCAAAAGCTGTCTTCCACTTTGTCAAAAGATGGACGAATCATTCAAAAGCAGCCATTCACTATTCAAAAAAGCAAGCAGGCAAGCACTGTAGCAAAGGTCACTATTCATATCACTGTAGCAGTCGAAGTCACTGTTCACATCACTGTAGCAGCCGACACATCACTGTAGCAGTCACTATTTCAACAACTAATAGAGATATTTCAACAACCGCACTCAGCTTGTGATCAAATGCAGATCAAATTCAAATTCAAATGCAGATTCAAGAGAAGACTCTGACTATAAATAAGTCAGTTCATTTCATTACAAAATCATCGAAATATTTAGCAGATCGAAAAATTTAGAAAAAAAATTTCATCTAAGCCTAGAATTCAATCCTTGTATTCCAATACTCGCAAAAACCTCTCATATCCCTTTCAAATCCCTGTATTCAATCCTTGTAATTCATATCTCCATTAATTCAAAGTAAGTTTTATTCAAAGTTTTATTGTTTTCAATTTGTTATTTACATTCATACTCTGATAATTCATACCATGTCCATATTCATGCATACAATTATCCTGTCAAAAGCGATCCGGTTTCAAATTTTTGAAGTAAATATGCATCGAAACGAAGGAAATGATGATTGGAATGAAGTAAATATGCATCAAAATGAAGTACATATGCATCGAAACGAAAGAAATATACGTCGAAACGAAGGAAATGTTGATCGTAATGAAGTAAATATGCAACGAAATGAAGGAAATATGCATTGAAACGAAGGAAATGGTGATCGTAATGAACTAAATATGCATTGAAACGAAGGAAATGTAGATTGTAATGAAGTAAATTAGCATCAAAATGAAGTACATATGCATCGAAACGAAGGAAATGTTGATCGAAATGAAGTAAATATGCAACGAAACGAAGGAAATGTTGAATGTAATTAAGTAAATATGCATCAAAACGTAGAAAATATGCATAGAGACGAAGGAAATATACATCGAAACTAAGTAAATTAGAATCAAAATATACATCAAAATAAAGTGAATATGCTTCAAAACGATGAAAATGTTGAACGTAATGAAGTAGATATGCATCAAAATGAAGTAAATATGCATCTAAATAAAGGAAATATTGATCGTAATGAAGTATATATGCATTAAAATGAACTAAATATGCATCGATATGAAGGAAATGTTGATTGTAATGAAGTATATATGCATCAAAATGAAGTACATATGCATCGAAACGAAAGAAATATACATCGAAACGAAGTAAATGTGGATCGTAATGAAGTAAATATGCATCAAAATGAATGAAATATGCGTTGGAACAATGGAAATGGTGATCGTATTGAAGTAAATATGCATCAAATGAAGTAAATATGGATCGAAACGAAGGAAATATGCATCGAAAAAAGTAAATATACATCAAAATGAAGTAAATATACATCGAAACGAAGTAAATATACATCAAAATGAAGTAAATATACCTCGAAACGAAGAAAATATGCATCGAAACGAAGGAAATATTGATCGTAATGAAGTAAATATATATCAAAATATGCAGCAAAATATTCATCAAAATGAAGAAAATATGCATCGAAACGAAGGAAATGTTGATCGAAATGGAGTAAATATGAAACAAAATGAAGGAAATGTTGAATGTAATTAAGTAAATATTCATCAAAACGTAGAAAATATGCATAGCAAAGAAGGAAATATACATCGAAACGAAGTAAATATACATCAAAATATATATCAAAATGAAGTGAATATGCTTCGAAACGAAGAAAATGTTGAACGTAATGAAGTAAAATGCATCAAAATGAAGTAAATATGCATCGAAACGAAGGAAATATTGAAATTAATGAAGTAAATATGCATCAAAATGAAGCAAATATACATCGAAACTAAGGAAATGTTGATTGTAATGAAGTAAATATGCATCAAAATGAAGTACATATGCATCGAAACGAAAGAAATATACGTCGAAACGAAGGAAATGTTATCGTAATGAAGTAAATATGCATCGAAATGAAGGAAATATGCATTGATACGAAGGAAATAATGATCGTAATGAATTAAATATGCATCAAAATTAAGAAAATATGCATCGAAACAAAGGATATATGCATTGAAAAAAGTAAATATACATCAAAATGAGGTAAATATACATCGAAACGAAATAAATATGCATCAAAATGAAGTAAATATACTTCGAAACAAAGGAAATACGCATCGAAACGAAAGAATTGTTGATCGTAATGAAGTAAATGTACATCAAAATATGCATCAAAACGAAGTAAATATGCATCGAAATGAAGGAAATATGAATCGAAATGAAGTAAATATGCATCAAAATGAAGTAAATAAGCATCGGAACGAAGGAAATGTTGATCGTAATGAAGTAAATATGCATCAAAATGAATTAAATATGATAGAAACGAAGGAAATGTTGATTGAAATGGGGTAAATATGCAACGAAACGAAGGAAATGTTGAACATAATGAAGTAAATATGCATCAAAATGAAGTAAATATGCATCGAAATAAAGGAAATGTAGATTGTAATGAAGTAAATTAGCATCAAAATGAAGTACATATGCATCGAAACGAAGGAAATGTTGATCGAAATGAAGTAAATATGCAACAAAACGAAGGAAATGTTGAATGTAATTAAGTAAATATGCATAAAAACGTAGAAAATATACATCGAAACGAAGGAAATATACATCGAAACGAAGTAAATATGCATCAAAATGAAAATAATATGCTTCGAAACGAAGAAAATGTTGAACGTAATGAAGTAAAATGCATCAAAATAAAGTAAATATGCATCGAAACGAAGGAAATGATGATTGTAATGAAGTAAATATGCATCAAAATGAAGTACATATGCATCGAAACGAAGGAAATGTTGATCGTAATGAAGTAAATATGCAACGAAATGAAGGAAATATGCATTGAAACATAGGAAATGTTGATCGAAATGAAGTAAATATGCATCAAAATGAAGTAAATATTCATCGAAACGAAGGATATAAGCATCGAAAAAAAGTAAATATACATTAAAATCAAGCAAATTTTCATCGAAACGAAATAAATATGCATCAAAATAAAGTAAATATACCTCGAAACGAAGGAAATATTTACGAAACGAAGGAAATGTTGATCATAATGAAGTAAATGTACATCAAAATATGCATCAAAATGAAGTAAATATGTATCGAAACGAAGGAAATGTTGATCATAGTGAATTAATTATGCATCATAATGAGGTAAAAATGCATCGAAACGAAGAAAATATGAATCGAAATGAAGTAAATATGCAACAAAATAAAGTAAATATGCATCAGAACGAAGGAAATGTTGATCGTAATGAAGTAAATATGCATCAAAATGAAGTACATATGCATCGAAACGAAGGAAATGTTGATCGAAATGAAGTAAATATGCAACAAAACGAAGGAAATGTTGAATGTAATTAAGTAAATATGCATCAAAACGTAGAAAATATGCATAGAGACGAAGGAAATATACATCGAAACTAAGTAAATTTGCATCAAAATATACATCAAAATGAAGTGAATATGCTTCGAAACGAAGAAAATGTTTAACGAAATGAAGTAAATATGCATCAAAATGAAGTAAATATGCATCAAAACGAAGGAAATATTGATCATAATGAAATAAATATGCATTAAAATGAACTAAATATGCATCGATACGAAGAAAATGTTGATTGTAATGAAGTAAATATGCATCAAAATGAAGTACATATGCATCGAAACGAAAGAAATATACATCGAAACGAAGTAAATGTTGATCGTAATGAAGTAAATATGCATCAAAATGAAGGAAATATGCATTGAAACGATGGAAATGGTGATCGTATTGAAGTAAATATGCATCAAAATGAAGTAAATATGGATCGAAACGAAGGAAATATGCATCGAAAAAAAGTAAATATACATCAAAATGAAGTAAATATACATCGAAACGAAGTAAATATACATCAAAATGAAGTAAATATACCTGGAAACGAAGGAAATATGCATCGAAACGAAGGAAATGTTGATCGTAATGAAGTAAATATACATCAAAATATGCATCAAAATATTCATAAAAATGAAGTAAATATGCATCGAAACGAAGGAAATGTTGATTGAAATGGAGTAAATATGCCGCGAAACGAAGGAAATGTTGAATGTAATTAAGTAAATATTCATCAAAACGTAGAAAATATGCATCGAAACGAAGGAAATATACATCAAAACGAAGTAAATATGCATCAAAATATACATCAAAATGAAGTGAATATGCTTCGAAACGAAGAAAATATTGAATGTAATGAAGTAAAATGCATCAAAATGAAGTAAATATGCATCGAAACGAAGGAAATGATGATTGGAATGAAGTAAATATGCATCAAAATGAAGTACATATGCATCGAAACGAAAGAAATATACGTCGAAACGAAGGAAATGTTGATCGTAATGAAGTAAATATGCAACGAAATGAAGAAAATATGCATTGAAACGAAGGAAATGGTGATCGTAATGAAGTAAATATGCATCAAAATGAAGTAAATATGCATTGAAACGAAGGAAATGTAGATTGTAATGAAGTAAATTAGCATCAAAATGAAGTACATATGCATCGAAACGAAGGAAATGTTGATCGAAATGAAGTAAATATGCAACGAAACGAAGGAAATGTTGAATGTAATTAAGTAAATATGCATCAAAACGTAGAAAATGTTGAACATAATGAAGTATATATGCATCAAAATGAAGTAAATATGCATCCAAATAAAGGAAATATTGATCGTAATGAAGTATATATGCATTAAAATGAACTAAATATGCATCGATATGAAGGAAATGTTGATTGTAATGAAGTATATATGCATCAAAATGAAGTACGTATGCATCGAAACGAAAGAAATATACATCGAAATGAAGTAAATGTTGATCGTAATGAAGTAAATATGCATCAAAATGAATGAAATATGCATTGGAACAATGGAAATAGTGATCGTATTGAAGTAAATATGCATCAAAATGAAGTAAATATACATCGAAACTAAGGAAATGTTGATTGTAATGAAGTAAATATGCATCCAAATGAAGTACATATGCATCGAAACGAAAGAAATATACGTCGAAACGAAGGAAATGTTATCGTAATGAAGTAAATATGCATCAAAATGAAGGAAATATGCATTGAAACGAAGGAAATGATGATCGTAAATATGCATAAAAATTAAGAAAATATGCATCGAAACAAAGGATATACGCATCGAAAAAAGTAAATATACATCAAAATGAAGTAAATATACATCGAAACGAAATAAATATGCATCAAAATGAAGTACATATGCATCGAAACGAAAGAAATATACATCGAAACGAAGTAAATGTTGATCGTAATGAAGTAAATATGCATCAAAATGAATGAAATATGCATTGGAACAATGGAAATGGTGATCGTATTGAAGTAAATATGCATCAAATGAAGTAAATATGGATCGAAACGAAGGAAATATGCATCGAAAAGAGTAAATATACATCAAAATGAAGTAAATATACATCGAAACGAAGTAAATATACATCAAAATGAAGTAAATATACCTCGAAACGAAGAAAATATGCATCGAAACGAAGGAAATATTGATCGTAATGAAGTAAATATATATCAAAATATGCAGCAAAATATTCATCAAAATGAAGAAAATATGCATCGAAACGAAGGAAATGTTGATCGAAATGGAGTAAATATGAAACAAAATGAAGGAAATGTTGAATGTAATTAAGTAAATATTCATCAAAACGTAGAAAATATGCATCAAAACGAAGGAAATATACATCGAAACGAAGTAAATATGCATCAAAATATATATCAAAATGAAGTGAATATGCTTCGAAATGAAGAAAATGTTGAACGTAATGAAGTAAAATGCATCAAAATGACGTAAATATGCATCGAAACGAAGGAAATATTGAAATTAATGAAGTAAATATGCATCAAAATGAAGTAAATATACATCGAAACTAAGGAAATGTTGATTGTAATGAAGTAAATATGCATCAAAATGAAGTACATATGCATCGAAACGAAAGAAATATACGTCGAAACGAAGGAAATGTTATCGTAATGAAGTAAATATGCATCAAAATGAAGGAAATATGCATTGAAACGAAGGAAATGATGATCGTAATGAAGTAAATATGCATCAAAATTAAGAAAATATGCATCGAAACAAAGGATATATGCATCGAAAAAAGTAAATATACATCAAAATGAAGTAAATATACATCGAAACGAAATAAATACGCATCAAAATGAAGTAAATATACTTCGAAACGAAGGAAATACGCATCGAAACGAAAGAAATGTTGATCATAATGAAGTAAATGTACATCAAAATATGCATCAAAACGAAGTAAATATGCATCGAAATGAAGGAAATATGAATCGAAATGAAGGAAATATGAATCAAAATGAAGTAAATAGGCATCGGAACGATGGAAATGTTGATCGTAATGAAGTAAATATGCATCAAAATGAAGTAAATATGATAGAAACGAAGGAAATGTTGATTGAAATGGAGTAAATATGCAACGAAACGAAGGAAATGTTGAACATAATGAAGTAAATATGCATCAAAATGAAGTAAATATGCATCGAAATAAAGGAAATGTAGATTGTAATCAAGTAAATTTGCATCAAAATAAAGTACATATGCATCGAAACGAAGGAAATGTTGATCGAAATGAAGTAAATATGCAACAAAACGAAGGAAATGTTGAATGTAATTAAGTAAATATGCATAAAAACGTAGAAAATATGCATCGAAACGAAGGAAATATGCATCGAAACGAAGTAAATATGCATCAAAATATACATCAAAATGAAGTGAATATGCTTCGAAACGAAGAAAATGTTGAACGTAATGAAGTAAAATGCATCAAAATAAAGTAAATATGCATCGAAACGAAGGAAATGATGATTGTAATGAAGTAAATATGCATCAAAATGAAGTTCATATGCATAGAAACGAAAGAAATATACGTCGAAAAGAAGGAAATGTTGATCGTAATGAAGTAAGTATGCAACGAAATGAAGGAAATATGCATTGAAACGAAGGAAATGGTGATCGTAATGAAGTAAATATGCATCAAAATGAAGTAAATATTCATCGAAACGAAGGATATATGCATCGAAAAAAGTAAATATACATTAAAATGAAGCAAATATACTTCGAAACGAAATAAATATGCATCAAAATGAAGTAAATATACCTCAAAACGAAGGAAATATGCACGAAACGAAGGAAATGTTGATCATAATGAAGTAAATGTACATCAAAATATGCATCAAAATGAAGTAAATATGCATCGAAACGAAGGAAATGTTGATCGTAGCGAAATAAATATGCATCATAATGAGGTAAAAATGCATCGAAACGAAGGAAATATGAATCGAAATGAAGTAAATTTGCATCAAAATAAAGTAAATATGCATCAGAACGAAGGAAATGTTGATCGTAATGAAGTAAATATGCATCAAAATGAAGTACATATGCATCGAAACGAAGGAAATGTTGATCGAAATGAAGTAAATATGCAACTAAACGAAGGAAATGTTGAATGTAATTAAGTAAATATGCATCAAAACGTAGAAAATATGCATAGAGACGAAGGAAATATACATCGAAACTAAGTAAATTTGCATCAAAATATACATCAAAATGAAGTGAATATGCTTCGAAACGAAGAAAATATTGAATGTAATGAAGTAAAATGCATCAAAATGAAGTAAATATGCATCGAAACGAAGGAAATGATGATTGGAATGAAGTAAATATGCATCAAAATGAAGAACATATGCATCGAAACGAAAGAAATATACGTCGAAACGAAGGAAATGTTGATCGTAACGAAGGAAATATGCATTGAAAAAAGTAAATATACATCAAAATGAAGTAAATATACATCGAAACGAAGTAAATATACATCAAAATGAAGTAAATATACCTCGAAACGAAGAAAATATGCATCAAAATGAAGGAAATATTGATCGTAATGAAGTAAATATATATCAAAATATGCAGCAAAATATTCATCAAAATGAAGTACATATGCATCGAAACGAAGGAAATGTTGATCGAAATGAAGTAAATATGCATCGAAACGAAGGAAATGTTGATCGAAATGGAGTAAATATGCAACGAAACGAAGGGAATGTTGAATGTAATTAAGTAAATATTCATCAAAACGTAGAAAATATGCATCGAAATGAAGGAAATATACATCGAAACGAAGTAAATATGCATCAAAATATACATCAAAATGAAGTGAATATGCTTCGAAACGAAGAAAATATTGAACGTAATGAAGTAAAATGCATCAAAATAAAGTAAATATGCATCGAAACGAAGGAAATGATGATTGTAATGAAGTAAATATGCATCAAAATGAAGTTCATATGCATAGAAACGAAAGAAATATACGTCGAAAAGAAGGAAATGTTGATCGTAATGAAGTAAGTATGCAACGAAATGAAGGAAATATGCATTGAAACGAAGGAAATGGTGATCGTAATGAAGTAAATATGCATCAAAATGAAGTAAATATTCATCGAAACGAAGGATATATGCATCGAAAAAAAGTAAATATACATTAAAATGAAGCAAATATACTTCGAAACGAAATAAATATGCATCAAAATGAAGTAAATATACCTCAAAACGAAGGAAATATGCACGAAACGAAGGAAATGTTGATCATAATGAAGTAAATGTACATCAAAATATGCATCAAAATGAAGTAAATATGCATCGAAACGAAGGAAATGTTGATCGTAGTGAAATAAATATGCATCATAATGAGGTAAAAATGCATCGAAACGAAGGAAATATGAATCGAAATGAAGTAAATTTGCATCAAAATAAAGTAAATATGCATCAGAACGAAGGAAATGTTGATCGTAATGAAGTAAATATGCATCAAAATGAAGTACATATGCATCGAAACGAAGGAAATGTTGATCGAAATGAAGTAAATATGCAACTAAACGAAGGAAATGTTGAATTTAATTAAGTAAATATGCATCAAAACGTAGAAAATATGCATAGAGACGAAGGAAATATACATCGAAACTAAGTAAATTTGCATCAAAATATACATCAAAATGAAGTGAATATGCTTCGAAACGAAGAAAATATTGAATGTAATGAAGTAAAATGCATCAAAATGAAGTAAATATGCATCGAAACGAAGGAAATGATGATTGGAATGAAGTAAATATGCATCAAAATGAAGAACATATGCATCGAAACGAAAGAAATATACGTCGAAACGAAGGAAATGTTGATCGTAATGAAGTAAATATGCAACGAAATGAAGGAAATATGCATTGAAACGAAGGAAATGGTGATCGTAATGAAGTAAATATGCATCAAAATGAAGTAAATATGCATTGAAACGATGGAAATGTAGATTGTAATGAAGTAAATTAGCATCAAAATGAAGTACATATGCATCGAAACGAAGGAAATGTTGATCGAAATAAAGTAAATATGCAACGAAACGAAGGAAATGTTGAATGTAATTAAGTAAATATGCATCAAAACGTAGAAAATATGCATAGAGACGAAGGAAATATACATAGAAACTAAGTAAATTTGAATCAAAATATACATCAAAATGAAGTGAATATGCTTCAAAACGAAGAAAATGTTGAACGTAATGAAGTATATATGCATCAAAATGAAGTAAATATGCATCGAAATAAAGGAAATATTGATCGTAATGAAGTATATATGCATTAAAATGAACTAAATATGCATCGATATGAAGGAAATGTTGATTGTAATGAAGTATATATGCATCAAAATGAAGTACATATGCATCGAAACGAAAGAAATATACATCGAAACGAAGTAAAAGTTGATCGTAATGAAGTAAATATGCATCAAAATGAATGAAATATGCATTGGAACAATGGAAATGGTGATCGTATTGAAGTAAATATGCCTCAAATGAAGTAAATATGGATCGAAACGAAGGAAATATGCATTGAAAAAAGTAAATATACATCAAAATGAAGTAAATATACATCGAAACGAAGTAAATATACATCAAAATGAAGTAAATATACCTCGAAACGAAGAAAATATGCATCAAAATGAAGGAAATATTGATCGTAATGAAGTAAATATATATCAAAATATGCAGCAAAATATTCATCAAAATGAAGTACATATGCATCGAAACGAAGGAAATGTTGATCGAAATGAAGTAAATATGCAACAAAACGAAGGAAATGTTGAATGTAATTAAGTAAATATCATCAAAACGTAGAAAATATGCATCGAAACGAAGAAAATATACATCGAAATGAAGTAAATATGAAACCAAAATATACATCAAAATGAAGTGAATATGCTTCGAAACGAAGAAAATGTTGAACGTAATGAAGTAAAATAAAATCAAAATAAAGTAAATATGCATCGAAACGAAGGAAATGATGATTGTAATGAAGTAAATATGCATCAAAATGAAGTACATATGCATCGAAACGATAGAAATATACGTCGAAACGATATAAATATACGTCGAAATGAAGGAAATGTTGATCGTAATGAAGTAAATATGCAACGAAATGAATGAAATATGCATTGAAACGAAGGAAATGGTGATCGTAATGAAATAATATGCATCAAAATGAAGAAAATATTCATCGAAATGAAGGATATACGCATCGAAAAAAGTAAATATACATTAAAATGAAGCAAATATACATCGAAACGAAATAAATATGCATCAAAATGAAGTAAATATACCTCAAAACGAAGGAAATATGCACGAAACGAAGGAAATGTTGATCGTAATGAAGTAAATGTACATCAAAATATGCATCAAAATGAAGTAAATATGCATCGAAACGAAGGAAATGTTGATCGTAGTGAAGTAAATATGCATCATAATGAAGTAAAAATGCATCGAAACGAAGGAAATATGAATCGAAATGAAGTAAATATGCATCAAAATAAAGTAAATATGCATCAGAACGAAGGAAATGTTGATCGTAATGAAGTAAATATGCATCAAAATGAAGTACATATGCATCGAAACGAAGGAAATGCTGATCGAAATGAAGTAAATATGCAACGAAACGAAGGAAATGTTGAATGTAATTAAGTAAATATGCATCAAAACGTAGAAAATATGCATAGAGACGAAGGAAATATACATCGAAACTAAGTAAATTTGCATCAAAATATACATCAAAATGAAGTGAATATGCTTCGAAACGAAGAAAATATTTAACGAAATGAAGTAAATAAGCATCAAAATGAAGTAAATATGCATCGAAACGAAGGAAATATTGATCGTAATGAAATAAATATGCATTAAAACGAAGGAAATATTGATCGTAATGAAGTAAATATGCATCGATACGAAGAAAATGATGATTATAATGAAGTAAATATGCATCAAAATGAAGTACATATGCATCGAAAATGAAGTAAATGTTGATCGTAATGAAGTAAATATGCATCAAAATGAAGGAAATATGCATTGAAACGATGGAAATGGTGATCGTGTTGAAGTAAATATGCATCAAAATGAAGTAAATGTAGATCGAAACAAAGGAAATATGCATCGAAAAAAAGTAAATATACATCAAAATGAAGTAAATATACATCGAAACGAAGTAAATATACATCAAAATGAAGTAAATATACCTGGAAACGAAGGAAATATGCATCGAAACGAAAGAAATGTTGATCGTAATGAAGTAAATATACATCAAAATATGCATCAAAATATTCATAAAAATGAAGTAAATATGCATCAAAACGAAGGAAATGTTGATTGAAATGGTGTAAATATGCCACGAAACGAAGGAAATGTTGAATGTAATTAAGTAAATATTCATCAAAACGTAGAAAATATGCATCGAAACGAAGGAAATATACATCGAAACGAAGTAAATATGCATCAAAATATATATCAAAATGAAGTGAATATGCTTCGAAACGAAGAAAATATTGAATGTAATGAAGTAAAATGCATCAAAATGAAGTAAATATGCATCGAAACGAAGGAAATGATGATTGGAATGAAGTAAATATGCATCAAAATGAAGAACATATGCATCGAAACGAAAGAAATATACGTCGAAACGAAGGAAATGTTGATCGTAATGAAGTAAATATGCAACGAAATGAAGGAAATATGCATTGAAACGAAGGAAATGGTGAACGTAATGAAGTAAATATGCATCAAAATGAAGTAAATATGCATTGAAACGAAGGAAATGTAGATTGTAATGAAGTAAATTAGCATCAAAATGAAGTACATATGCATCGAAACGAAGGAAATGTTGATCGAAATAAAGTAAATATGCAACGAAACGAAGGAAATGTTGAATGTAATTAAGTAAATATGCATCAAAACGTAGAAAATATGCATAGAGACGAAGGAAATATACATAGAAACTAAGTAAATTTGAATCAAAATATACATCAAAATGAAGTGAATATGCTTCAAAACGAAGAAAATGTTGAACGTAATGAAGTATATATGCATAAAAATGAAGTAAATATGCATCGAAATAAAGGAAATATTGATCGTAATGAAGTATATATGCAATAAAATGAACTAAATATGCATCGTTATGAAGGAAATGTTGATTGTAATGAAGTATATATGCATCAAAATGAAGTACATATGTAGCGAAACGAAAGAAATATACATCGAAACGAAGTAAATGTTGATCGTAATGAAGTAAATATGCATCAAAATGAATGAAATATGCATTGGAACAATGGAAATGATGATCGTATTGAAGTAAATATGCATCAAATGAAGTAAATATGGATCGAAATGAAGGAAATATGCATCGAAAAAAGTAAATATACATCAAAATGAAGTAAATATACATCGAAACGAAGTAAATATACATCAAAATGAAGTAAATATACCTCGAAACGAAGAAAATATGCATCAAAATGAAGGAAATATTGATCGTAATGAAGTAAATATATCAAAATATGCAGCAAAATATTCATCAAAATGAAGTACATATTCATCGAAACGAAGGAAATGTTGATCGAAATGAAGTAAATATGCAACAAAACGAAGGAAATGTTGAATGTAATTAAGTAAATATGCATCAAAACGTAGAAAATATGCATCGAAACGAAGAAAATATACATCGAAACGAAGTAAATATGCATCAAAATATACATCAAAATGAAGTGAATATGCTTCGAAACGAAGAAAATGTTGAACGTAATGAAGTAAAATGCATCAAAATAAAGTAAATATGCATCGAAACGAAGGAAATGATGATTGTAATGAAGTAAATATGCATCAAAATGAAGTACATATGCATCGAAACAATAGAAATATACGTCGAAACGAAGGAAATGAATGAAATATGCATTGAAACGAAGGAAATGGTGATCGTAATGAAGTAAATATGCATCAAAATGAAGTAAATATTCATCGAAACGAAGGATATATGCATCGAAAAAAGTAAATATACATTAAAATGAAGCAAATATACATCGAAACGAAATAAATATGCATCAAAATGAAGTAAATATACCTCAACACGAAGGAAATATGCACGAAACGAAGGAAATGTTGATCGTAATGAAGTAAATGTACATCAAAATATGCATCAAAATGAAGTAAATATGCATCGAAACGAAGGAAATGTTGATCGTAGTGAAGTAAATATGCATCATAATGAAGTAAAAATGCATCGAAACGAAGGAAATATGAATCGAAATGAAGTAAATATGCATCAAAATAAAGTAAATATGCATCAGAACGAAGGAAATGTTGATCGTAATGAAGTAAATATGCATCAAAATGAAGTACATATGCATCGAAACGAAGGAAATGCTGATCGAAATGAAGTAAATATGCAACGAAACGAAGGAAATGTTGAATGTAATTAAGTAAATATGCATCAAAACGTAGAAAATATGCATAGAGACGAAGGAAATATACATCGAAACTAAGTAAATTTGCATCAAAATATACATCAAAATGAAGTGAATATGCTTCGAAAAGAAGAAAATATTTAACTAAATGAAGTAAATAAGCATCAAAATGAAGTAAATATGCATCGAAACGAAGGAAATATTGATCGTAATGAAATAAATATGCATTAAAACGAAGGAAATATTGATCGTAATGAAGTAAATATGCATCGATACGAAGAAAATGATGATTATAATGAAGTAAATATGCATCAAAATGAAGTACATATGCATCGAAAATGAAGTAAATGTTGATCGTAATGAAGTAAATATGCATCAAAATGAAGGAAATATGCATTGAAACGATGGAAATGGTGATCGTGTTGAAGTAAATATGCATCAAAATGAAGTAAATGTAGATCGAAACAAAGGAAATATGCATCGAAAAAAAGTAAATATACATCAAAATGAAGTAAATATACATCGAAACGAAGTAAATATACATCAAAATGAAGTAAATATACCTGGAAACGAAGGAAATATGCATCGAAACGAAAGAAATGTTGATCGTAATGAAGTAAATATACATCAAAATATGCATCAAAATATTCATAAAAATGAAGTAAATATGCATCAAAACGAAGGAAATGTTGATTGAAATGGTGTAAATATGCCACGAAACGAAGGAAATGTTGAATGTAATTAAGTAAATATTCATCAAAACGTAGAAAATATGCATCGAAACGAAGGAAATATACATCGAAACGAAGTAAATATGCATCAAAATATATATCAAAATGAAGTGAATATGCTTCGAAACGAAGAAAATATTGAATGTAATGAAGTAAAATGCATCAAAATGAAGTAAATATGCATCGAAACGAAGGAAATGATGATTGGAATGAAGTAAATATGCATCAAAATGAAGAACATATGCATCGAAACGAAAGAAATATACGTCGAAACGAAGGAAATGTTGATCGTAATGAAGTAAATATGCAACGAAATGAAGGAAATATGCATTGAAACGAAGGAAATGGTGATCGTAATGAAGTAAATATGCATCAAAATGAAGTAAATATGCATTGAAACGAAGGAAATGTAGATTGTAATGAAGTAAATTAGCATCAAAATGAAGTACATATGCATCGAAACGAAGGAAATGTTGATCGAAATAAAGTAAATATGCAACGAAACGAAGGAAATGTTGAATGTAATTAAGTAAATATGCATCAAAACGTAGAAAATATGCATAGAGACGAAGGAAATATACATAGAAACTAAGTAAATTTGAATCAAAATATACATCAAAATGAAGTGAATATGCTTCAAAACGAAGAAAATGTTGAACGTAATGAAGTATATATGCATAAAAATGAAGTATATATGCATCGAAATAAAGGAAATATTGATCGTAATGAAGTATATATGCGTTAAAATGAACTAAATATGCATCGTTATGAAGGAAATGTTGATTGTAATGAAGTATATATGCATCAAAATGAAGTACATATGCATCGAAACGAAAGAAATATACATCGAAACGAAGTAAATGTTGATCGTAATGAAGTAAATATGCATCAAAATGAATGAAATATGCATTGGAACAATGGAAATGATGATCGTATTGAAGTAAATATGCATCAAATGAAGTAAATATGGATCGAAACGAAGGAAATATGCATCGAAAAAAGTAAATATACATCAAAATGAAGTAAATATACATCGAAACGAAGTAAATATACATCAAAATGAAGTAAATATACCTCGAAACGAAGAAAATATGCATCAAAATGAAGGAAATATTGATCGTAATGAAGTAAATATATCAAAATATGCAGCAAAATATTCATCAAAATGAAGTACATATTCATCGAAACGAAGGAAATGTTGATCGAAATGAAGTAAATATGCAACAAAACGAAGGAAATGTTGAATGTAATTAAGTAAATATGCATCAAAACGTAGAAAATATGCATCGAAACGAAGGAAATATACATCGAAACGAAGTAAATATGCATCAAAATATACATCAAAATGAAGTGAATATGCTTCGAAACGAAGAAAATGTTGAATGTAATGAAGTAAAATGCATCAAAATAAAGTAAATATGCATCGAAACGAAGGAAATGATGATTGTAATGAAGTAAATATGCATCAAAATGAAGTACATATGCATCGAAACAATAGAAATATACGTCGAAACGAAGGAAATGAATGAAATATGCATTGAAACGAAGGAAATGGTGATCGTAATGAAGTAAATATGCATCAAAATGAAGTAAATATTCATCGAAACGAAGGATATATGCATCGAAAAAAGTAAATATACATTAAAATGAAGCAAATATACATCGAAATGAAATAAATATGCATCAAAATGAAGTAAATATGCATCGAAACGAAGGAAATGTTGATCGTAGTGAAGTAAATATGCATCATAATGAAGTAAAAATGCATCGAAACGAAGGAAATATGAATCGAAATGAAGTAAATATGCATCAAAATAAAGTAAATATGCATCAGAACGAAGGAAATGTTGATCGTAATGAAGTAAATATGCATCAAAATGAAGTACATATGCATCGAAATGAAGGAAATGTTGATCGAAATGAAGTAAATATGCAACGAAACGAAAGAAATGTTGAATGTAATTAAGTAAATATGCATCAAAACATAGAAAATATGCAAAGAGACGAAGGAAATATACATCGAAACTAAGTAAATTTGCATCAAAATATACATCAAAATGAAGTGAATATGCTTCAAAACGAAGAAAATGTTTAACGAAATGAAGTAAATATGCATCAAAATGAAGTAAATATGCTTCGAAACAAAGGAAATATTGATCGTAATGGAATAAATATTTATCAAAATGAACTAAATATGCATCGATACGAAGAAAATGTTGATTGTAATGAAGTAAATATGCATCAAAATGAAGTACATATGCATCGAAACGAAAGAAATATCCATCGAAACGAAGTAAATGTTGATCGTAATGAAGTAAATATGCATCAAAATGAAGGAAATATGCATTGAAACGATGGAAATGGTGATCGTATTGAAGTAAATATGCATCAAAATAAAGTAAATATGGATCGAAACGAAGGAAATATGCATCGAAAAAAAGTAAATATACATCAAAATGAAGTAAATATACATCGAAACGAAGTAAATATACATCAAAATGAAGTAAATATACCTGGAAACGAAGGAAATATGCATCGAAACGAAAGAAATGTTGATCGTAATGAAGTAAATATACATCAAAATATGCATCAAAATATTCATAAAAATGAAGTAAATATGCATCGAAACGAAGGAAATGTTGATCGAAATGGAGTAAATATGCAACGAAACGAAGGAAATGTTGAATGTAATTAAGTAAATATTCATCAAAACGTAGAAAATATGCATCGAAACGAAGAAAATATACTTCGAAACGAAGTAAATATGCATCAAAATATACATCAAAATGAAGAGAATATGCTTCGAAACGAAGAAAATGTTGAACGTAATGAAGTAAAATGCATCAAAATGAAGTAAATATGCATCGAAACGAAGGAAATGATGATTGTAATGAAGTAAATATGCATCAAAATGAAGTACATATGCATCGAAACGAAAGAAATATACGTTGAAACGAAGGAAATGTTGATTGTAATGAAGTAAATATGCAACGAAATGAAGGAAATATGCATTGAAACGAAGGAAATGGTGATCGTAATGAAGTAAATATGCATCAAAATGAAGTAAATATTCATCGAAACGAAGGATATATGCATCGAAAAAAGTAAATATACATTAAAATGAAGCAAATATACATCGAAACGAAATAAATATGCATCAAAATGAAGTAAATATACCTCAAAACGAAGGAAATATGCACGAAACGAAGGAAATGTTGATCGTAATGAAGTAAATGTACATCAAAATATGCATCAAAATGAAGTAAATATGCATCGAAACGAAGGAAATGTTGATCGTAGTGAAGTAAATATGCATCATAATGAAGTAAAAATGCATCGAAACGAAGGAAATATGAATCAAAATGAAGTAAATATGCATCAAAATAAAGTAAATATGCATCAGAACGAAGGAAATGTTGATCGTAATGAAGAAAATAGTACATATGCATCGAAACGAAGGAAATGTTGATCGAAATGAAGTAAATATGCAACGAAACGAAAGAAATGTTGAATGTAATTAAGTAAATATGCATCAAAACATAGAAAATATGCAAAGAGACGAAGGAAATATACATCGAAACTAAGTAAATTTGCATCAAAATATACATCAAAATGAAGTGAATATGCTTCGAAACGAAGAAAATGTTTAACGAAATGAAGTAAATATGCATAAAAATGAAGTAAATATGCTTCGAAACGAAGGATATATTGATCGTAATGGAAAAAATATGTATTAAAATGAACTAAATATGCATCGATACGAAGAAAATGTTGATTGTAATGAAGTAAATATGCATCAAAATGAAGTACATATGCATCGAAACGAAAGAAATATCCATCGAAACGAAGTAAATGTTGATCGTAATGAAGTAAATATGCATCAAAATGAAGGAAATATGCATTGAAACGATGGAAATGGTAATCGTATTGAAGTAAATATGCATCAAAATGAAGTAAATATGGATCGAAACGAAAGAAATATGCATCGAAAAAAAGTAAATATACATCAAAATGAAGTAAATATACATCGAAACGAAGTAAATATACATCAAAATGAAGTAAATATACCTGGAAACGAAGGAAATATGCATCGAAACGAAAGAAATGTTGATCGTAATGAAGTAAATATACATCAAAATATGCATCAAAATATTCATAAAAATGAAGTAAATATGCATCGAAACGAAGGAAATGTTGATCGAAATGGAGTAAATATGCAACGAAACGAAGGAAATGTTGAATGTAATTAAGTAAATATTCATCAAAACGTAGAAAATATGCATCGAAACGAAGAAAATATACTTCGAAACGAAGTAAATATGCATCAAAATATACATCAAAATGAAGAGAATATGCTTCGAAACGAAGAAAATGTTGAACGTAATGAAGTAAAATGCATCAAAATGAAGTAAATATGCATCGAAACGAAGGAAATGATGATTGTAATGAAGTAAATATGCATCAAAATGAAGTACATATGCATCAAAATGAAAGAAATATACGTTGAAACGAAGGAAATGTTGATTGTAATGAAGTAAATATGCAACG
This sequence comes from Pogostemon cablin, assembly GCA_023678885.1. Taxonomy (NCBI): domain Eukaryota; kingdom Viridiplantae; phylum Streptophyta; class Magnoliopsida; order Lamiales; family Lamiaceae; genus Pogostemon; species Pogostemon cablin. The sequence continues at coordinate 28,840,643 of CM042964.1, read as the reverse complement.
AAATGAAGGAAATATGCATTGAAACGAAGGAAATGGTGATCGTAATGAAGTAAATATGCATCAAAATGAAGTAAATATTCATCGAAACGAAGGATATATGCATCGAAAAAAGTAAATATACATTAAAATGAAGCAAATATACATCGAAACGAAATAAATATGCATCAAAATGAAGTAAATATACCTCAAAACGAAGGAAATATGCACGAAACGAAGGAAATGTTGATCGTAATGAAGTAAATGTACATCAAAATATGCATCAAAATGAAGTAAATATGCATCGAAACGAAGGAAATGTTGATCGTAGTGAAGTAAATATGCATCATAATGAAGTAAAAATGCATCGAAACGAAGGAAATATGAATCAAAATGAAGTAAATATGCATCAAAATAAAGTAAATATGCATCAGAACGAAGGAAATGTTGATCGTAATGAAGAAAATATGTATCAAAATGAAGTACATATGCATCGAAACGAAGGAAATGTTGATCGAAATGAAGTAAATATGCAACGAAACGAAAGAAATGTTGAATGTAATTAAGTAAATATGCATCAAAACATAGAAAATATGCAAAGAGACGAAGGAAATATACATCGAAACTAAGTAAATTTGCATCAAAATATACATCAAAATGAAGTGAATATGCTTCGAAACGAAGAAAATGTTTAACGAAATGAAGTAAATATGCATCAAAATGAAGTAAATATGCTTCGAAACGAAGGATATATTGATCGTAATGGAAAAAATATGTATTAAAATGAACTAAATATGCATCGATACGAAGAAAATGTTGATTGTAATGAAGTAAATATGCATCAAAATGAAGTACATGTGCATCGAAACGAAAGAAATATCCATCGAAACGAAGTAAATGTTGATCGTAATGAAGTAAATATGCATCAAAATGAAGGAAATATGCATTGAAACGATGGAAATGGTAATCGTATTGAAGTAAATATGCATCAAAATGAAGTAAATATGGATCGAAACGAAGGAAATATGCATCGAAAAAAAGTAAATATACATCAAAATGAAGTAAATATACATCGAAACGAAGTAAATATACATCAAAATGAAGTAAATATACCTGGAAACGAAGGAAATATGCATCGAAACGAAAGAAATGTTGATCGTAATGAAGTAAATATACATCAAAATATGCATCAAAATATTCATAAAAATGAAGTAAATATGCATCGAAACGAAGGAAATGTTGATCGAAATGGAGTAAATATGCAACGAAACGAAGGAAATGTTGAATGTAATTAAGTAAATATTCATCAAAACGTAGAAAATATGCATCGAAACGAAGAAAATATACTTCGAAACGAAGTAAATATGCATCAAAATATACATCAAAATGAAGAGAATATGCTTCGAAACGAAGAAAATGTTGAACGTAATGAAGTAAAATGCATCAAAATGAAGTAAATATGCATCGAAACGAAGGAAATGATGATTGTAATGAAGTAAATATGCATCAAAATGAAGTACATATGCATCGAAACGAAAGAAATATACGTTGAAACGAAGGAAATGTTGATTGTAATGAAGTAAATATGCAACGAAATGAAGGAAATATGCATTGAAACGAAGGAAATGGTGATCGTAATAAAGTAAATATGCATCAAAATGAAGTAAATATTCATCGAAACGAAGGATATATGCATCGAAAAAAGTAAATATACATTAAAATGAAGCAAATATACATCGAAACGAAATAAATATGCATCAAAATGAAGTAAATATACCTCAAAACGAAGGAAATATGCACGAAACGAAGGAAATGTTGATCGTAATGAAGTAAATGTACATCAAAATATGCATCAAAATGAAGTAAATATGCATCGAAACGAAGGAAATGTTGATCGTAGTGAAGTAAATATGCATCATAATGAAGTAAAAATGCATCGAAACGAAGGAAATATGAATCAAAATGAAGTAAATATGCATCAAAATAAAGTAAATATGCATCAGAACGAAGGAAATGTTGATCGTAATGAAGAAAATATGTATCAAAATGAAGTACATATGCATCGAAACGAAGGAAATGTTGATCGAAATGAAGTAAATATGCAACGAAACGAAAGAAATGTTGAATGTAATTAAGTAAATATGCATCAAAACATAGAAAATATGCAAAGAGACGAAGGAAATATACATCGAAACTAAGTAAATTTGCATCAAAATATACATCAAAATGAAGTGAATATGCTTCGAAACGAAGAAAATGTTTAACGAAATGAAGTAAATATGCATCAAAATGAAGTAAATATGCTTCGAAACGAAGGATATATTGATCGTAATGGAAAAAATATGCATTAAAATGAACTAAATATGCATCGATACGAAGAAAATGTTGATTGTAATGAAGTAAATATGCATCAAAATGAAGTACATATGCATCGAAACGAAAGAAATATCCATCGAAACGAAGTAAATGTTGATCGTAATGAAGTAAATATGCATCAAAATGAAGGAAATATGCATTGAAACGATGGAAATGGTAATCGTATTGAAGTAAATATGCATCAAAATGAAGTAAATATGGATCGAAACGAAGGAAATATGCATCGAAAAAAAGTAAATATACATCAAAATGAAGTAAATATACATCGAAACGAAGTAAATATACATCAAAATGAAGTAAATATACCTGGAAACGAAGGAAATATGCATCGAAACGAAAGAAATGTTGATCGTAATGAAGTAAATATACATCAAAATATGCATCAAAGTATTCATAAAAATGAAGTAAATATGCATAGAAACGAAGGAAATGTTGATCGAAATGGAGTAAATATGCAACGAAACGAAGGAAATGTTGAATGTAATTAAGTAAATATTCATCAAAACGTAGAAAATATGCATCGAAACGAAGAAAATATACTTCGAAACGAAGTAAATATGCATCAAAATATACATCAAAATGAAGAGAATATGCTTCTAAACGAAGAAAATGTTGAACGTAATGAAGTAAAATGCATCAAAATGAAGTAAATTTGCATCGAAACGAAGGAAATGATGATTGTAATGAAGTAAATATGCATCAAAATGAAGTACATATGCATCAAAACGAAAGAAATATACGTTGAAACGAAGGAAATGTTGATTGTAATGAAGTAAATATGCAACGAAATGAAGGAAATATGCATTGAAACGAAGGAAATGGTGATCGTAATGAAGTAAATATGCATCAAAATGAAGTAAATATTCATCGAAACGAAGGATATATGCATCGAAAAAAGTAAATATACATTAAAATGAAGCAAATATACATCGAAACGAAATAAATATGCATCAAAATGAAGTAAATATACCTCAAAACGAAGGAAATATGCACGAAACGAAGGAAATGTTGATCGTAATGAAGTAAATGTACATCAAAATATGCATCAAAATGAAGTAAATATGCATCGAAACGAAGGAAATGTTGATCGTAGTGAAGTAAATATGCATCATAATGAAGTAAAAATGCATCGAAACGAAGGAAATATGAATCGAAATGAAGTAAATATGCATCAAAATAAAGTAAATATGCATCAGAACGAAGGAAATGTTGATCGTAATGAAGTAAATATGCATCAAAATGAAGTACATATGCATCGAAACGAAGGAAATGTTGATCGAAATGAAGTAAATATGCAACGGAACGAAAGAAATGTTGAATGTAATTAAGTAAATATGCATCTAAACATAGAAAATATGCAAAGAGACGAAGGTAATATACATCGAAACTAAGTAAATTTGCATCAAAATATACATCAAAATGAAGTGAATATGCTTCGAAACGAAGAAAATGTTTAACGAAATGAAGTAAATATGCATCAAAATGAAGTAAATATGCTTCGAAACGAAGGAAATATTGATCGTAATGGAATAAATATGTATTAAAATGAACTAAATATGCATCGATACGAAGAAAATGTTGATTGTAATGAAGTAAATATGCATCAAAATGAAGTACATATGCATCGAAACGAAAGAAATATCCATCGAAACGAAGTAAATGTTGATCGTAATGAAGTAAATATGCATCAAAATGAAGGAAATATGCATTGAAACGATGGAAATGGTGATCGTATTGAAGTAAATATGCATCAAAATAAAGTAAATATGGATCAAAACGAAGGAAATATGCATCGAAAAAAAGTAAATATACATCAAAATGAAGTAAATATACATCGAAACGAAGTAAATATACATCAAAATGAAGTAAATATACCTAGAAACGAAGGATATATGCATCGAAACGAAAGAAATGTTGATCGTAATGAAGTAAATATACATCAAAATATGCATCAAAATATTCATAAAAATGAAGTAAATGTGCATCGAAACGAAGGAAATGTTGATCGAAATGGAGTAAATATGCAACGAAACGAAGGAAATGTTGAATGTAATTAAGTAAATATTCATCAAAACGTAGAAAATATGCATCGAAACGATGAAAATATACATCGAAACGAAGTAAATATGCATCAAAATATACATCAAAATGAAGTGAATATGCTTCGAAACGAAAGAAATGATGATTGTAATGAAGTAAATATGCATCAAAATGAAGTACATATGCATCGAAACGAAAGAAATATACGTTGAAACGAAGGAAATGTTGATCGTAATGAAGTAAATATGCAACGAAATGAAGGAAATATGCATTGAAACGAAGGAAATGGTGATCGTAATGAAGTAAATATGCATCAAAATTAAGTAAATATGCATAGAAACGAAGGATATATGCATCGAAAAAAAGTAAATATACATTAAAATGAAGTAAATATACATCGAAACGAAGTAAATATGCATCGAAATGAAGTAAATATGCATAGAAACGAAGGATATATGCATCGAAAAAAAGTAAATATACACTAAAATGAAGTAAATATACATCGAAACAAAGTAAATATGCATCAAAATGAAGTAAATATACCTCGAAACGAAGGAAATACGCATCAAAACGAAGGAAATGTTGATCGTAATGAAGTAAATGTACATCAAAATATGCATCAAAATGAAGTAAATATGCATCGAAACGAAGGAAATGTTGATCGTAATGAAGTAAATATGCATCAAAATGAAGTAAATATGATCGAAACGAAGGAAATGTTGATTGAAATGGAGTAAATATGCAACGAAACAAAGGAAATGTTGAACGTAATGAAGTAAATATGCATCAAAATATACTTAAAAATTAAGAAAATATGCTTCAAAACGAAGGAAATGTTGAACTTAATGAAGTAAATATCCATCAAAATGATGTAAATATGCATTGAAACGAAGGAAATGTAGACTGTAATGAAGTAAATTTGCATCAAAATGAATTACATATGCATTGAAAAGAAGGAAATGTTGATCGAAATGAAGTAAATATGCAACGAAACGAAGGAAATGTTGAATGTAATTAAGTAAATATGCATCAAAACGTATAAAATATGCATAGAGACGAAGGAAATATACATCGAAACTAAGTAAATTTGAATCAAAATATACATCAAAATGAAGTGAATATGCTTCAAAACTAAGAAAAGTTGAACATAATAAAGTATATATGCATCAAAATGAAGTAAATATGCATCCAAATAAAGGAAATATTGATCGTAATGAAGTATATATGCATTAAATTGAACTAAATATGCATCGATATGAAGGAAATGTTGATTGTAATGAAGTATATATGCATCAAAATGAAGTACGTATGCATCGAAACGAAAGAAATATACATCGAAACGAAGTAAATGTTGATCGTAATGAAGTAAATATGCATCAAAATGAATGAAATATGCATTGGAACAATGGAAATGGTGATCGTATTGTAGTAAATATGCATCAAAATGAAGTAAATATACATCGAAACTAAGGAAATGTTGATTGTAATGAAGTAAATATGCATCCAAATGAAGTACATATGCATCGAAACGAAAGAAATATACGTCGAAACGAAGGAAATGTTATCGTAATGAAGTAAATATGCATCAAAATGAAGGAAATATGCATTGAAACGAAGGAAATGATGATCGTAATGAAGTAAATATGCATCAAAATTAAGAAAATATGCATCGAAACAAAGGATATACGCATCGAAAAAAGTAAATATACATCAAAATGAAGTAAATATACATCGAAACGAAATAAATATGCATCAAAATGAAGTAAATATACTTCAAAATGAAGGAAATACGCATCGAAACGAAAGAAATGTTGATCGTAATGAAGTAAATGTACATCAAAATATGCATCAAAATGAAGTAAATATGCATCGAAATGAAGGAAATATGAATCGAAATGAAGTAAATATGCATCAAAATGAAGTAAATAGGCATCGGAACGAAGGAAATGTTGATCGTGGTGAAGTAAATATGCATCAAAATGAAGTAAATATGATAGAAATGAAGGAAATGTTGATTAAAATGGAGTAAATATGCAACGAAACGAAGGAAATGTTGAACATAATGAAGTAAATATGCATCAAAATGAAGTAAATATGCATCGAAACGAAGTAAATGTAGATTGTAATGAAGTAAATTTGCATCAAAATGAAGTACATATGCATCGAAACGAAGGAAATGTTGATCGAAATGAAGTAAATATGCAACAAAACGAAGGAAATGTTGAATGTAATTAAGTAAATACGCATCAAAACGTAGAAAATATGCATCGAAACGATGGAAATATACATCGAAACGAAGTAAATATGCATCAAAATATACATCAAAATGAAGTGAATATGCTTCGAAACGAAGAAAATGTTGAACGTAATGAAGTAAAATGCATAAAAATAAAGTAAATATTCATCGAAACGAAGGAAATGATGATTGTAATGAAGTAAATATGCATCAAAATGAAGTACATATGCATAGAAACGAAAGAAATATACGTCGAAAAGAAGGAAATGTTGATCGTAATGAAGTAAATATGCAACGAAATGAAGGAAATATGCATTGAAACGAAGGAAATGGTGATCGTAATGAAGTAAATATGCATCAAAATGAAGTAAATATTCATCGAAACGAAGGATATATGCATCGAAAAAAAGTAAATATACATTAAAATGAAGCAAATATACATCGAAACGAAATAAATATGCATCAAAATGAAGTAAATATACCTCGAAACGAAGGAAATATGCACGAAACGAAGGAAATGTTGATCGTAATGAAGTAAATGTACATCAGAATATGCATCAAAATGAAGTAAATATGCATCATAATGAAGTAAAAATGCATCGAAACGAAGGAAATATGAATCGAAATGAAGTAAATATGCATCAAAATAAAGTAAATATGCATCAGAACGAAGGAAATGTTGATCGTAATGAAGTAAATATGCATCAAAATGAAGTACATATGCATCGAAACGAAGGAAATGTTGATCGAAATGAAGTATATATGCAACGAAACGAAGGAAATGTTGAATGTAATTTAGTAAATATGCATCAAAACATAGAAAATATGCAAAGAGACGAAGGAAATATACATCGAAACTAAGTAAATTTGCATCAAAATATACATCAAAATGAAGTGAATATGCTTCGAAACGAATAAAATGTTTAACGAAATGAAGTAAATATGCATCAAAATGAAGTAAATATGTTTCGAAACGAAGGAAATATTGATCGTAATGAAATAAATATGCATTAAAATGAACTAAATATGCATTGATACGAATAAAATGTTGATTGTAATGAAGTAAATATGCATCAAAATGAAGTACATATGCATCGAAACGAAAGAAATATACATCGAAACGAAGTAAATGTTGATCGTAATGAAGTAAATATGCATCAAAATGAAGGAAATATGCATTGAAACGATGGAAATGGTGATCCTATTGAAGTAAATATGCATCAAAATGAAGTAAATATGGATCGAAACGAAGGAAATATGCATCGAAAAAAAGTAAATATACATCAAAATGAAGTAAATATACATCAAAACGAAGTAAATATATATCAAAATGAAGTAAATATACCTGGAAACGAAGGAAATATGCATCGAAACGAAAGAAATGTTGATCGTAATGAAGTAAATATACATCAAAATATGCATCAAAATATTCATAAAAATGAAGTAAATATGCATCGAAACGAAGGAAATGTTGATCGAAATGGAGTAAATATGCAACAAAACGAAGGAAATGTTGAATGTAATTAAGTAAATATTCATCAAAACGTAAAAAATATGCATCGAAATGAAGGAAATATACATCGAAACGAAGTAAATATGCATCAAAATATACATCAAAATGAAGTGAATATACTTCGAAACGAAGAAAATGTTGAACGTAATGAAGTAAAATGCATCAAAATGACGTAAATATGCATCGAAACGAAGGAAATGATGATTGTAATGAAGTAAATATGCATCAAAATGAAGTACATATGCATCGAAACGAAAGAAATATACGTCGAAACGTAGGAAATGTTGATCGTAATGAAGTAAATATGCAATGAAATGAAGGAAATATGCATTGAAACGAAGAAAATGGTGATCATAATGAAGTAAATATGCATCAAAATGAAGTAAATATGCATAGAAACGAAGGATATATGCATCGAAAAAAAGTAAATATACATTAAAATGAAGTAAATATACATCGAAACGAAGTAAATATGCATCAAAATGATGTAAATATGCATAGAAACGAAGGATATATGCATCGAAAAAAGTAAATATACATTAAAATGAAGTAAATATACATCGAAACAAAGTAAATATGCATCAAAATGAAGTAAATATACCTCGAAACGAAGGAAATATGCACGAAACGAAGGAAATGTTGATCGTAATGAAGTAAATGTACATCAGAATATGCATCAAAATGAAGTAAATATGCATCATAATGAAGTAAAAATGCATCGAAACGAAGGAAATATGAATCGAAATGAAGTAAATATGCATCAAAATAAAGTAAATATGCATCAGAACGAAGGAAATGTTGATCGTAATGAAGTAAATATGCATCAAAATGAAGTACATATGCATCGAAACGAAGGAAATGTTGATCGAAATGAAGTATATATGCAACGAACCGAAGGAAATGTTGAATGTAATTTAGTAAATATGCATCAAAACGTAGAAAATATGCAAAGAGACGAAGGAAATATACATCGAAACTAAGTAAATTTGCATCAAAATATACATCAAAATGAAGTGAATATGCTTCGAAACGAATAAAATGTTTAACGAAATGAAGTAAATATGCATCAAAATGAAGTAAATATGCTTCGAAACGAAGGAAATATTGATCGTAATGAAATAAATATGCATTAAAATGAACTAAATATGCATTGATACGAATAAAATGTTGATTGTAATGAAGTAAATATGCATCAAAATGAAGTACATATGCATCGAAACGAAAGAAATATACATCGAAACGAAGTAAATGTTGATCGTAATGAAGTAAATATGCATCAAAATGAAGGAAATATGCATTGAAACGATGGAAATGGTGATCCTATTGAAGTAAATATGCATCAAAATGAAGTAAATATGGATCGAAACGAAGGAAATATGCATCGAAAAAAAGTAAATATACATCAAAATGAAGTAAATATACATCGAAACGAAGTAAATATATATCAAAATGAAGTAAATATACCTGGAAACGAAGGAAATATGCATCGAAACGAAAGAAATGTTGATCGTAATGAAGTAAATATACATCAAAATATGCATCAAAATATTCATAAAAATGAAGTAAATATGCATCGAAACGAAGGAAATGTTGATCGAAATGGAGTAAATATGCAACAAAACGAAGGAAATGTTGAATGTAATTAAGTAAATATTCATCAAAACGTAGAAAATATGCATCGAAATGAAGGAAATATACATCGAAACGAAGTAAATATGCATCAAAATATACATCAAAATGAAGTGAATATACTTCGAAACGAAGAAAATGTTGAACGTAATGAAGTAAAATGCATCAAAATGACGTAAATATGCATCGAAACGAAGGAAATGATGATTGTAATGAAGTAAATATGCATCAAAATGAAGTACATATGCATCGAAACGAAAGAAATATACGTCGAAACGTAGGAAATGTTGATCGTAATGAAGTAAATATGCAATGAAATGAAGGAAATATGCATTGAAACGAAGAAAATGGTGATCGTAATGAAGTAAATATGCATCAAAATGAAGTAAATATGCATAGAAACGAAGGATATATGCATCGAAAAAAAGTAAATATACATTAAAATGAAGTAAATATACATCGAAACGTAGTAAATATGCATCAAAATGATGTAAATATGCATAGAAACGAAGGATATATGCATCGAAAAAAGTAAATATACATTAAAATGATGTAAATATACATCGAAACAAAGTAAATATGCATCAAAATGAAGTAAATATACCTCGAAACGAAGGAAATATGCACGAAACGAAGGAAATGTTGATCGTAATGAAGTAAATGTACATCAGAATATGCATCAAAATGAAGTAAATATGCATCATAGTGAAGTAAAAATGCATCGAAACGAAGGAAATATGAATCGAAATGAAGTAAATATGCATCAAAATAAAGTAAATATGCATCAGAACGAAGGAAATGTTGATCGTAATGAAGTAAATATGCATCAAAATGAAGTACATATGCATCGAAACGAAGGAAATGTTGATCGAAATGAAGTATATATGCAACGAACCGAAGGAAATGTTGAATGTAATTTAGTAAATATGCATCAAAACGTAGAAAATATGCAAAGAGACGAAGGAAATATACATCGAAACTAAGTAAATTTGCATCAAAATATACATCAAAATGAAGTGAATATGCTTCGAAACGAATAAAATGTTTAACGAAATGAAGTAAATATGCATCAAAATGAAGTAAATATGCTTCGAAACGAAGGAAATATTGATCGTAATGAAATAAATATGCATTAAAATGAACTAAATATGCATTGATACGAATAAAATGTTGATTGTAATGAAGTAAATATGCATCAAAATGAAGTACATATGCATCGAAACGAAAGAAATATACATCGAAACGAAGTAAATGTTGATCGTAATGAAGTAAATATGCATCAAAATGAAGGAAATATGCATTGAAACGATGGAAATGGTGATCCTATTGAAGTAAATATGCATCAAAATGAAGTAAATATGGATCGAAACGAAGGAAATATGCATCGAAAAAAAGTAAATATACATCAAAATGAAGTAAATATACATCGAAACGAAGTAAATATATATCAAAATGAAGTAAATATACCTGGAAACGAAGGAAATATGCATCGAAACGAAAGAAATGTTGATCGTAATGAAGTAAATATACATCAAAATATGCATCAAAATATTCATAAAAATGAAGTAAATATGCATCGAAACGAAGGAAATGTTGATCGAAATGGAGTAAATATGCAACAAAACGAAGGAAATGTTGAATGTAATTAAGTAAATATTCATCAAAACGTAGAAAATATGCATCGAAATGAAGGAAATATACATCGAAACGAAGTAAATATGCATCAAAATATATATCAAAATGAAGTGAATATGCTTCGAAACGAAGAAAATGTTGAACGTAATGAAGTAAAATGCATCAAAATGACGTAAATATGCATCGAAACGAAGGAAATGATGATTGTAATGAAGTAAATATCCATCAAAATGAAGTACATATGCATCGAAACGAAAGAAATATACATCGAAACGTAGGAAATGTTGATCGTAATGAAGTAAATATGCAATGAAATGAAGGAAATATGCATTGAAACGAAGAAAATGGTGATCGTAATGAAGTAAATATGCATCAAAATGAAGTAAATATGCATAGGAACGAAGGATATATGCATCGAAAAAAAGTAAATATACATTAAAATGAAGTAAATATACATCGAAACGAAGTAAATATGCATTAAAATGATGTAAATATGCATAGAAACGAAGGATATATGCATCGAAAAAAGTAAATATACATTAAAATGAAGTAAATATACATCGAAACAAAGTAAATATGCATCAAAATGAAGTAAATATACCTCGAAACGAAGGAAATACGCATCAAAACGAAGAAAATGTTGATCGTAATGAAGTAAATGTACATCAAAATATGCATCAAAATGAAGTAAATATGCATTGAAACGAAGGAAATATTGATCGAAATGAAGTAAATATGCAACGAAAAGAAGGAAATGTTGAATGTAATTAAGTAAATATGCATCAAAACGTAGAAAATATGCATAGAGACTAAGGAAATATACATCGAAACTAAGTAAATTTAAATCAAAATATAAATCAAAATGAAGTGAATATGCTTCAAAACGATGAAAATGTTGAATGTAATTAAGTATATATGAATCAAAATGAAGTAAATATGCATCGAAATGAAGGAAATATTGATCGTAATGAAGTAAATATGCATTAAAATGAACTAAATATGCATCGATATGAAGGAAATGTTGATTGTAATGAAGTATATATGCATCAAAATGAAGTACATATGAATCGAAACGAAAGAAATATACATCGAAACGAAGTAAATGTTGATCGTAATGAAGTAAATATGCATCAAAATGAAGGAAATATGCATTGAAACGATGGAATTGGTGATCGTGTTGAAGTAAATATGCATCAAAATGAAGTAAATATGGATCGAAACGAAGGAAATATGCATCGAAAAAAAGTAAATATACATCAAAATGAAGTAAATATACATCGAAACGAAGTAAATATACATCAAAATGAAGTAAATATACCTGGAAACGAAGGAAATATGCATCGAAACGAAAGAAATGTTGATCGTAATGAAGTAAATATACATCAAAATATGCATCAAAATATTCATAAAAATGAAGTAAATATGCATCGAAACGAAGGAAATGTTGATCGAAATGGAGTAAATATGCAACGAAACGAAGGAAATGTTGAATGTAATTAAGTAAATATTCATCAAAACGTAGAAAATATGCATCGAAATGAATGAAATATACATCGAAACAAAGTAAATATGCATCAAAATATACATCAAAATGAAGTGAATATGCTTCGAAACGAAGAAAATGTTGAACGTAATGAAGTAAAATGCATCAAAATGAAGTAAATATGCATTGAGACGAAGGAAATGATGATTGTAATGAAGTAAATATGCATCAAAATGAAGTACATATGCATCGAAACGATAGAAATATACGTCGAAACGAAGGAAATGTTGATCGTAATGAAGTAAATATGCAAAGAAATGAAGAAAATATACATTGAAACGAAGGAAATGGTGATCGTAATGAAGTAAATATGCATAGAAACGAAGGATATATGCATCGAAAAAAGTAAATATACATTAAAATGAAGTAAATATACATCGAAACGAAGTAAATATGCATCAAAATGAAGTAAATATGCATAGAAACGAAGGATATATGCATTAAAAAAAAGTAAATATACATTTAAATTAAGTAAATATACATCGAAACAAAGTAAATATGCATCAAAATGAAGTAAATATACCTCGAAACGAAGGAAATACGCATCAAAACGAAGGAAATGTTGATCGTAATGAAGTAAATGTACATTAAAATATGCATCAAAATGAAGTAAATATGCATCGAAACGAAGGAAATGTTGATCGTAGTGAAGTAAATATGCATTATAATGAAGTAAAAATGCATCGAAACGAAGGAAATATGAATCGAAATGAAGTAAATATGCATCAAAATAAAGTAAATAGGCATCGGAACGAAGGAAATGTTGATCGTAATGAAGTAAATATGCATCAAAATAAAGTAAATATGATCGAAACGAAGGAAATGTTGATTGAAATGGAGTAAATATGCAACGAAATGAAAGAAATGTTGAACGTAATGAAGTAAATATGCATCAAAATATACTTCGAAATTAAGAAAATATGCTTCAAAACGAAGAAAACGTTGAACTTAATGAAGTAAATATGCATCAAAATGAAGTAAATATGCACTGAAACGAAGGAAATGTAGATTGTAATGAAGTAAATTTGCATCAAAATGAAGTACATATGCATCGAAACGAAGGAAATGTTGATCGAAATGAAGTAAATATGCAACGAAACGAAGGAAATGTTGAATGTAATTAAGTAAATATGCATCAAAACGTAGAAAATATGCATAGAGACGAAGGAAATATACATCGAAACTAAGTAAATTTGAATCAAAATATACATCAAAATGAAGTGAATATGCTTCAAAACGAAGAAAATGTTGAACGTAATGAAGTATATATGCATCAAAATGAAGTAAATATGCATCGAAATAAAGGAAATATTGATCGTAATGAAGTATATATGCATCAAAATGAACTAAATATGCATCGATATGAAGGAAATATTTATTGTAATGAAGTATATATGCATCAAAATGAAGTACATATGCATCGAAACGAAGGAAATATACATCGAAACAAAGTAAATGTTGATCGTAATGAAGTAAATATGCATCAAAATGAAGGAAATATGCATTGGAACAATGGAAATGGTGATCGTATTGAAGTAAATATGCATCAAATGAAGTAAATATGGATCGAAACGAAGGAAATATGCATCGAAAAAAGTAAATATACATCAAAATGAAGAAAATATACATCGAAACGAAGTAAATATACATCAAATTGAAGTAAATATACCTCGAAACGAAGGAAATATGCATCGAAACGAAGGAAATGTTGATCGTAATGAAGTAAATATATATCAAAATATGCAATAAAATATTCATCAAAATGAAGAAAATATGCATCGAAACGAAGGAAATGTTGATCGAAATGGTGTGAATATGAAACAAAACGAAGGAATTGTTGAATGTAATTAAGTAAATATTCATCAAAACGTAGAAAATAAGCATCGAAACGAAGGAAATATACATCGAAACGAAGTAAATATGCATCAAAATATATATCAAAATGAAGTGAATATGCTTCGAAACGAAGAAAATGTTGAACGTAATGAAGTAAAATGCATCAAAATGAAGTAAATATGCATCGAAACGAAGGAAATATTGAAATTATTAAAGTAAATATGCATCAAAATGAAGTAAATATACATCGAAACTAAGGAAATGTTGATTGTAATGAAGTAAATATGCATCAAAATGAAGTAAATATGCATCAAAATGAAGTAAATATGATAGAAATGAAGGAAATGTTGATTAAAATGGAGTAAATATGCAACGAAACGAAGGAAATGTTGAACATAATGAAGTAAATATGCATCAAAATGAAGTAAATATGCATCGAAATGAAGGAAATGTAGATTGTAATGAAGTAAATTTGCATCAAAATGAAGTACATATGCATCGAAACGAAGGAAATGTTGATCGAAATGAAGTAAATATGCAACAAAACGAAGGAAATGTTGAATGTAATTAAGTAAATACGCATCAAAACGTAGAAAATATGCATCGAAACGATGGAAATATACATCGAAACGAAGTAAATATGCATCAAAATATACATCAAAATGAAGTGAATATGCTTCGAAACGAAGAAAATGTTGAACGTAATGAAGTAAAATGCATCAAAATAAAGTAAATATGCATCGAAACGAAGGAAATGATGATTGTAATGAAGTAAATATGCATCAAAATGAAGTACATATGCATAGAAACGAAAGAAATATACGTCGAAAAGAAGGAAATGTTGATCGTAATGAAGTAAATATGCAACGAAATGAAGGAAATATGCATTGAAACGAAGGAAATGGTGATCGTAATGAAGTAAATATGCATCAAAATGAAGTAAATATTCATCGAAACGAAGGATATATGCATCGAAAAAAAGTAAATATACATTAAAATGAAGCAAATATACATCGAAACGAAATAAATATGCATCAAAATGAAGTAAATATACCTCGAAACGAAGGAAATATGCACGAAACGAAGGAAATGTTGATCGTAATGAAGTAAATGTACATCAAAATATGCATCAAAATGAAGTAAATATGCATCGAAACGAAGGAAATGTTGATCGTAGTGAAGTAAATATGCATCATAATGAAGTAAAAATGCATCGAAACGAAGGAAATATGAATCGAAATGAAGTAAATATGCATCAAAATAAAGGAAATATGCATCAGAACGAAGGAAATGTTGATCGTAATGAAGTAAATATGCATCAAAATGAAGTACATATGCATCGAAACGAAGGAAATGTTGATCGAAATGAAGTAAATATGCAACGAAACGAAGAAAATGTTGAATGTAATTTAGTAAATATGCATCAAAACGTAGAAAATATGCAAAGAGACGAAGGAAATATACATCGAAACTAAGTAAATTTGCATCAAAATATACATCAAAATGAAGTGAATATGCTTCGAAACGAATAAAATGTTTAACGAAATGAAGTAAATATGCATCAAAATGAAGTAAATATGCTTCGAAACGAAGGAAATATTGATCGTAATGAAATAAATATGCATTAAAATGAACTAAATATGCATCGATACGAATAAAATGTTGATTGTAATGAAGTAAATATGCATCAAAATGAAGTACATATGCATCGAAACGAAAGAAATATACATCGAAACGAAATAAATGTTGATCGTAATGAAGTAAATATGCATCAAAATGAAGGAAATATGCATTGAAACGATGGAAATGGTGATCCTATTGAAGTAAATATGCATCAAAATGAAGTAAATATGGATCGAAACGAAGGAAATATGCATCGAAAAAAAGTAAATATACATCAAAATGAAGTAAATATACATCGAAACGAAGTAAATATACATCAAAATGAAGTAAATATACCTGGAAACGAAGGAAATATGCATCGAAACGAAAGAAATGTTGATCGTAATGAAGTAAATATACATCAAAATATGCATCAAAATATTCATAAAAATGAAGTAAATATGCATCGAAACGAAGGAAATGTTGATCGAAATGGAGTAAATATGCAACGAAACGAAGGAAATGTTGAATGTAATTAAGTAAATATTCATCAAAACGTAGAAAATATGCATCGAAATGAATGAAATATACATCGAAACAAAGTAAATATGCATCAAAATATACATCAAAATGAAGTGAATATGCTTCGAAACGAAGAAAATGTTGAACGTAATGAAGTAAAATGCATCAAAATGAAGTAAATATGCATTGAGACGAAGGAAATGATGATTGTAATGAAGTAAATATGCATCAAAATGAAGTACATATGCATCGAAACGATAGAAATATACGTCGAAACGAAGGAAATGTTGATCGTAATGAAGTAAATATGCAAAGAAATGAAGAAAATATACATTGAAACGAAGGAAATGGTGATCGTAATGAAGTAAATATGCATAGAAACGAAGGATATATGCATCGAAAAAAGTAAATATACATTAAAATGAAGTAAATATACATCGAAACGAAGTAAATATGCATCAAAATGAAGTAAATATGCATAGAAACGAAGGATATATGCATTAAAAAAAAGTAAATATACATTTAAATTAAGTAAATATACATCGAAACAAAGTAAATATGCATCAAAATGAAGTAAATATACCTCGAAACGAAGGAAATACGCATCAAAACGAAGGAAATGTTGATCGTAATGAAGTAAATGTACATTAAAATATGCATCAAAATGAAGTAAATATGCATCGAAACGAAGGAAATGTTGATCGTAGTGAAGTAAATATGCATTATAATGAAGTAAAAATGCATCGAAACGAAGGAAATATGAATCGAAATGAAGTAAATATGCATCAAAATAAAGTAAATAGGCATCGGAACGAAGGAAATGTTGATCGTAATGAAGTAAATATGCATCAAAATAAAGTAAATATGATCGAAACGAAGGAAATGTTGATTGAAATGGAGTAAATATGCAACGAAATGAAAGAAATGTTGAACGTAATGAAGTAAATATGCATCAAAATATACTTCGAAATTAAGAAAATATGCTTCAAAACGAAGAAAACGTTGAACTTAATGAAGTAAATATGCATCAAAATGAAGTAAATATGCACTGAAACGAAGGAAATGTAGATTGTAATGAAGTAAATTTGCATCAAAATGAAGTACATATGCATCGAAACGAAGGAAATGTTGATCGAAATGAAGTAAATATGCAACGAAACGAAGGAAATGTTGAATGTAATTAAGTAAATATGCATCAAAACGTAGAAAATATGCATAGAGACGAAGGAAATATACATCGAAACTAAGTAAATTTGAATCAAAATATACATCAAAATGAAGTGAATATGCTTCAAAACGAAGAAAATGTTGAACGTAATGAAGTATATATGCATCAAAATGAAGTAAATATGCATCGAAATAAAGGAAATATTGATCGTAATGAAGTATATATGCATCAAAATGAACTAAATATGCATCGATATGAAGGAAATATTTATTGTAATGAAGTATATATGCATCAAAATGAAGTACATATGCATCGAAACGAAGGAAATATACATCGAAACAAAGTAAATGTTGATCGTAATGAAGTAAATATGCATCAAAATGAAGGAAATATGCATTGGAACAATGGAAATGGTGATCGTATTGAAGTAAATATGCATCAAATGAAGTAAATATGGATCGAAACGAAGGAAATATGCATCGAAAAAAGTAAATATACATCAAAATGAAGAAAATATACATCGAAACGAAGTAAATATACATCAAATTGAAGTAAATATACCTCGAAACGAAGGAAATATGCATCGAAACGAAGGAAATGTTGATCGTAATGAAGTAAATATATATCAAAATATGCAACAAAATATTCATCAAAATGAAGAAAATATGCATCGAAACGAAGGAAATGTTGATCGAAATGGTGTGAATATGAAACAAAACGAAGGAATTGTTGAATGTAATTAAGTAAATATTCATCAAAACGTAGAAAATAAGCATCGAAACGAAGGAAATATACATCGAAACGAAGTAAATATGCATCAAAATATATATCAAAATGAAGTGAATATGCTTCGAAACGAAGAAAATGTTGAACGTAATGAAGTAAAATGCATCAAAATGAAGTAAATATGCATCGAAACGAAGGAAATATTGAAATTATTAAAGTAAATATGCATCAAAATGAAGTAAATATACATCGAAACTAAGGAAATGTTGATTGTAATGAAGTAAATATGCATCAAAATGAAGTAAATATGCATCAAAATGAAGTAAATATGATAGAAATGAAGGAAATGTTGATTAAAATGGAGTAAATATGCAACGAAACGAAGGAAATGTTGAACATAATGAAGTAAATATGCATCAAAATGAAGTAAATATGCATCGAAATGAAGGAAATGTAGATTGTAATGAAGTAAATTTGCATCAAAATGAAGTACATATGCATCGAAACGAAGGAAATGTTGATCGAAATGAAGTAAATATGCAACAAAACGAAGGAAATGTTGAATGTAATTAAGTAAATATGCATCAAAACGTAGAAAATATGCATCAAAACGATGGAAATATACATCGAAACGAAGTAAATATGCATCAAAATATACATCAAAATGAAGTGAATATGCTTCGAAACGAAGAAAATGTTGAACGTAATGAAGTAAAATGCATCAAAATAAAGTAAATATGCATCGAAACGAAGGAAATGATGATTGTAATGAAGTAAATATGCATCAAAATGAAGTACATATGCATAGAAACGAAAGAAATATACGTCGAAAAGAAGGAAATGTTGATCGTAATGAAGTAAATATGCAACGAAATGAAGGAAATATGCATTGAAACGAAGGAAATGGTGATCGTAATGAAGTAAATATGCATCAAAATGAAGTAAATATTCATCGAAACGAAGGATATATGCATCGAAAAAAAGTAAATATACATTAAAATGAAGCAAATATACATCGAAACGAAATAAATATGCATCAAAATGAAGTAAATATACCTCGAAACGAAGGAAATATGCACGAAACGAAGGAAATGTTGATCGTAATGAAGTAAATGTACATCAAAATATGCATCAAAATGAAGTAAATATGCATCGAAACGAAGGAAATGTTGATCGTAGTGAAGTAAATATGCATCATAATGAAGTAAAAATGCATCGAAACGAAGGAAATATGAATCGAAATGAAGTAAATATGCATCAAAATAAAGTAAATATGCATCAGAACGAAGGAAATGTTGATCGTAATGAAGTAAATATGCATCAAAATGAAGTACATATGCATCGAAACGAAGGAAATGTTGATCGAAATGAAGTAAATATGCAACGAAACGAAGAAAATGTTGAATGTAATTTAGTAAATATGCATCAAAACGTAGAAAATATGCAAAGAGACGAAGGAAATATACATCGAAACTAAGTAAATTTGCATCAAAATATACATCAAAATGAAGTGAATATGCTTCGAAACGAATAAAATGTTTAACGAAATGAAGTAAATATGCATCAAAATGAAGTAAATATGCTTCGAAACGAAGGAAATATTGATCGTAATGAAATAAATATGCATTAAAATGAACTAAATATGCATCGATACGAATAAAATGTTGATTGTAATGAAGTAAATATGCATCAAAATGAAGTACATATGCATCGAAACGAAAGAAATATACATCGAAACGAAATAAATGTTGATCGTAATGAAGTAAATATGCATCAAAATGAAGGAAATATGCATTGAAACGATGGAAATGGTGATCCTATTGAAGTAAATATGCATCAAAATGAAGTAAATATGGATCGAAACGAAGGAAATATGCATCGAAAAAAAGTAAATATACATCAAAATGAAGTAAATATACATCGAAACGAAGTAAATATACATAAAAATGAAGTAAATATACCTGGAAACGAAGGAAATATGCATCGAAACGAAAGAAATGTTGATCGTAATGAAGTAAATATACATCAAAATATGCATCAAAATATTCATAAAAATGAAGTAAATATGCATCGAAACGAAGGAAATGTTGATTGTAATGAAGTAAATATGCATCAAAATGAAGTACATATGCAACGAAACGAAAGAAATATACGTCGAAACGTAGGAAATGTTGATCGTAATGAAGTAAATATGCAACGAAATGAAGGAAATATGCATTGAAACGAAGAAAATGGTGATCGTAATGAAGTAAATATGCATCAAAATGAAGTAAATATGCATAGAAACGAAGGATATATGCATCGAAAAAAAGTAAATATACATTAAAATGAAGTAAATATACATCGAAACGAAGTAAATATGCATCAAAATGATGTAAATATGCATAGAAACGAAGGATATATGCATCGAAAAAAGTAAATATACATTAAGATGAAGTAAATATACATCGAAACAAAGTAAATATGCATCAAAATGAAGTAAATATACCTTCGAAACGAAGGAAATACGCATCAAAACGAAGGAAATGTTGATCGTAATGAAGTAAATGTACATCAAAATATGCATCAAAATGAAGTAAATATGCATCGAAACGAAGGAAATGTTGATCGTAGAGAAGTAAATATGCATCATAATGAAGTAAAAATGCATCGAAACGAAGGAAATATGAATCGAAATGAAGTAAATATGCATCAAAATAAAGTAAATATGCATCAGAACGAAGGAAATGTTGATCGTAATGAAGTAAATATGCATCAAAATGAAGTACATATGCATCGAAACGAAGGAAATGTTGATCGAAATGAAGTAAATATGCAACGAAACGAAGGAAATGTTGAATGTAATTAAGTAAATATGCATCAAAACGTAGAAAATATGCATAGAGACGAAAGAAATATACATCGAAACTAAGTAAATTTGCATCAAAATATACATCAAAATGAAGTGAATATGCTTCGAAACGAAGAAAATGTTTAACGAAATGAAGTAAATGTGCATCAAAATGAAGTAAATATGCATCGAAACGAAGGAAATATTGATCGTAATCAAATAAATATGCATTAAAATGAACTAAATATGCATTGATACGAAGAAAATGTTGATTGTAATGAAGTAAATATGCATCAAAATGAAGTACATATGCATCGAAACGAAAGAAATATACATCGAAACGAAATAAATGTTGATCGTAATGAAGTAAATATGCATCAAAATGAAGGAAATATGCATTGAAACGATGGAAATGGTGATTGTATTGAAGTAAATATGCATCAAAATGAAGTAAATATGGATCGAAACGAAGGAAATATGCA
>CM042964.1:28813190-28818029 GCA_023678885.1 Pogostemon cablin | reverse complement strand
GGGGGGGGGGGGGGGGGGGGGGGGGGGGGGGGGGGGGGGGGGGGGGGGGGGGGGGGGGGGGGGGGGGGGTGGGGGGGGGGGGGGGGGGGGGGGGGGGGGGGGGGGGGGGGGGGGGGGGGGGGGGGGGGTGGGGGGGGGGGGGGGGGGGGGGGGGGGGGGGGGGGGGGGGGGGGGGGGGGGGGGGGGGGGGGGGGGGGGGGGGGGGGGGGGGGGGGGGGGGGGGGGGGGGGGGGGGGGGGGGGGGGGGGGGGGGGGGGGGGGGGGGGGGGGGGGGGGGGGGGGGGGGGGGGGGGGGGGGGGTGGGGGGGGGGGGGGGGGGGGGGGGGGGGGGGGGGGGGGGGGGGGGGGGGGGGGGGGGGGGGGGGGGGGGGGGGGGGGGGGGGGGGGGGGGGGGGGGGGGGGGGGGGGGGGGGGGGGGGGGGGGGGGGGGGGGGGGGGGGGGGGGGGGGGGGGGCGGGGGGGGGGGGGGGGGGGGGGGGGGGGGGGGGGGGGGGGGGGGGGGGGGGGGGGGGGGGGGGGTGGGGGGGGGGGGGGGGGGGGGGGGGGGGGGGGGGGGGGGGGGGGGGGGGGGGGGGGGGGGGGGGGGGGGGGGGGGGGGGGGGGGGGGGGGGGGGGGGGGGGGGGGGGGGGGGGGGTGGGGGGGGGGGGGGGGGGGGGGGGGGGGGGGGGGGGGGGGGGGGGGGGGGGGGGGGGGGGGGGGGGGGGGGGGGGGGGGGGGGGGGGGGGGGGGGGGGGGGGGGGGGGGGGGGGGGGGGGGGGGGGGGGGGGGGGGGGGGGGGGGGGGGGGGGGGGGGGGGGGGGGGGGGGGGGGGGGGGAGGGGGGGGGGGGGGGGGGGGGGGGGGGGGGGGGGGGGGGGGGGGGGGGGGGGGGGGGGGGGGGGGGGGGGGGGGGGGGGGGGGTGGGGGGGGGGGGGGGGGGGGGGGGGGGGGGGGGGGGGGGGGGGGGGGGGGGGGGGGGGGGGGGGGGGGGGGGGGGGGGGGGGGGGGGGGGGGGGGGGGGGGGGGGGGGGGGGGGGGGGGGGGGGGGGGGGGGGGGGGGGGGGGGGGGGGGGTGGGGGGGGGGGGGGGGGGGGGGGGGGGGGGGGGGGGGGGGGGGGGGGGGGGGGGGGGGGGGGGGGGGGGGGGGGGGGGGGGGGGGGGGGGGGGGGGGGTGGGGGGGGGGGGGGGGGGGGGGGGGGGGGGGGGGGGGGGGGGGGGGGGGGGGGGGGGGGGGGGGGGGGGGGGGGGGGGGGGGGGGGGGGGGGGTGGGGGGGGGGGGGGGGGGGGGGGGGGGGGGGGGGGGGGGGGGGGGGGGGGGGGGGGGGGGGGGGGGGGGGGGGGGGGGGGGGGGGGGGGGGGGGGGGGGGGGGGGGGGGGGGGGGGGGGGGGGGGGGGGGGGGGGGGGGGGGGGTGGGGGGGGGGGGGGGGGGGGGGGGGGGTGGGGGGGGGGGGGGGGGGGGGGGGGGGGGGGGGGGGTGGGGGGGGGGGGGGGGGGGGTGGGGGGGGGGGGGGGGGGGGGGGGGGGGGGGGGGGGGGGGGGGGGGGGGGGGTGGGGGGGGGGGGGGGGGGGGGGGGGGGGGGGGGGGGGGGGGGGGGGGGGGGGGGGGGGGGGGGGGGGGGGGGGGGGGGGGGGGGGGGGGGGTGGGGGGGGGGGGGGGGGGGGGGGGGGGGGGGGGGGGGGGGGGGGGGGGGGGGGGGGGGGGGGGGGGGGGGGGGGGGGGGGGGGGGGGGGGGGGGGGGGGGGGGGGGGGGGGGGGGGGGGGGGGGGGGGGGGGGGGGGGGGGGGGGGGGGGGGGGGGGGGGGGGGGGGGTGGGGGGGGGGGGGGGGGGGGGGGGGGGGGGGGGGGGGGGGGGGGGGGGGGGGGGGGGGGGGGGGGGGGGGGGGGGGGGGGGGGGGGGGGGGGGGGGGGGGGGGGGGGGGGGGGGGGGGGGGGGGGGGGGGGGGGGGGGGGGGGGGGGGGGGGGGGGGGGGGGGGGGGGGGGGGGGGGGGGGGGGGGGGGGGGGGGGGGGGGGGGGGGGGGGGGGGGGGGGGGGGGGGGGGGGGGGGGGGGGGGGGGGGGGGGGGGGGGGGGGGGGGGGGGGGGGGGGGGGGGGGGGGGGGGGGGGGGGGGGGGGGGGGGGGGGGGGGGGGGGGGGGGGGGGGGGGGGGGGGGGGGGGGGGGGGGGGGGGGGGGGGGGGGGGGGGGGGGGGGGGGTGGGGGGGGGGGGGGGGGGGGGGGGGGGGGGGGGGGGGGGGGGGGGGGGGGGGGGGGGGGGGGGGGGGGGGGGGGTGGGGGGGGGGGGGGGGGGGGGGGGGGGGGGGGGGGGGGGGGGGGGGGGGGGGGGGGGGGGGGGGGGGGGGGGGGGGGGGGGGGGGGGGGGGGGGGGGGGGGGGGGGGGGGGGGGGGGGGGGGGGGGGGGGGGGGGTGGGGGGGGGGAGGGGGGGGGGGGGGGGGGGGGGGGGGGGGGGGGGGGGGGGGGGGGGGGGGGGGGGGGGGGGGGGGGGGGGGGGGGGGGGGGGGGGGGGGGGGTGGGGGGGGGGGGGGGGGGGGGGGGGGGGGGGGGGGGGGGGGGGGGGGGGGGGGGGGGGGGGGGGGGGGGGGGGGGGGGGGGGGGGGGGGGGGGGGGGGGGGGGGGGGGGAGGGGGGGGGGGGGGGGGGGGGGGGGGGGGGGGGGGGGGGGGGGGGGGGGGGGGGGGGGGGGGGGGGGGGGGGGGGGGGGGGGGGGGGGGGGGGGGGGGGGGTGGGGGGGGGGGGGGGGGGGGGGGGGGGGGGGGGGGGGGGGGGGGGGGGGGGGGGGGGGGGGGGGGGGGGGGGGGGGGGGGGGGGGGGGGGGGGGGGGGGGGGGGGGGGGGGGGGGGGGGGGGGGGGGGGGGGGGGGGGGGGGGGGGGGGGGGGGGGGGAGGGGGGGGGGGGGGGGGGGGGGGGGGGGGGGGGGGGGTGGGGGGGGGGGGGGGGGGGGGGGGGGGGGGGGGGGTGGGGGGGGGGGGGGGGGGGGGGGGGGGGGGGGGGGGGGGGGGGGGGGGGGGGGGGGGGGGGGGGGGGGGGGGTGGGGGGGGGGGGGGGGGGGGGGGGGGGGGGGGGGGGGGGGGGGGGGGTGGGGGGGGGGGGGGGGGGGGGGGGGGGGGGGGGGGGGGGGGGGGGGGGGGGGGGGGGGGGGGTGGGGGGGGGGGGGGGGGGGAGGGGGGGGGGGGGGGGGGGGGGGGGGGGGGGGGGGGGGGGGGGGGGGGGGGGGGGGGGGGGGGGGGGGGGGGGGGGGGGGGGGGGGGGGGGGGGGGGGGGGGGGGGGGGGGGGGGGGGGGGGGGGGGGGGGGGGGGGGGGGGGGGGGGGGGGGGGGGGGGGGGGGGGGGGGGGGGGGGGGGGGGGGGGGGGGGGGGGGGGGGGGGGGGGGGGGGGGGGGGGGGGGGGGGGGGGGGGGGGGGGGTGGGGGGGGGGGGGGGGGGGGGGGGGGGGGGGGGGGGGGGGGGGGGGGGGGGGGGGGGGGGGGGGGGGGGGGGGGGGGAGGGGGGGGGGGGGGGGGGGGGGGGGGGGGGGGGGGGGGGGGGGGGGGGGGGGGGGGGGGGGGGGGGGGGGGGGGGGGGGGGGGGGGGGGGGGGGGGGGGGGGGGGGGGGGGGGGGGGGGGGGGGGGGGGGGGGGGGGGGGGGGGGGGGGGGGGGGGGGGGGGGGGGGGGGGGGGGGGGGGGGGGGGGGGGGGGGGGGTGGGGGGGGGGGGGGGGGGGGGGGGGGGGGGGGGGGGGGGGGGGGGGGGGGGGGGGGGGGGGGGGGGGGGGGGGGGGGGGGGGGGGGGGGGGGGGGGGGGGGGGGGGGGGGGGGGGGGGGGGGGGGGGGGGGGGGGGGGGGGGGGGGGGGGGGGGGGGGGGGGGGGGTGGGGGGGGGGGGGGGGGGGGGGGGGGGGGGGGGGGGGGGGGGGGGGGGGGGGGGGGGGGGGGGGGGGGGGGGGGGGGGGGGGGGGGGGGTGGGGGGGGGGGGGGGGGGGGGGGGGGGGGGGGGGGGGGGGGGGGGGGGGGGGGGGGGGGGGGGGGGGGGGGGGGGGGGGGGGGGGGGGGGGTGGGGGGGGGGGGGGGGGGGGGGGGGGGGGGGGGGGGGGGGGGGGGGGGGGGGGGGGGGGGGGGGGGGGGGGGGGGGGGGGGGGGGGGGGGGGGGGGGGGGGGGGGGGGGGGGGGGGGGGGGGGGGGGGGGGGGGGGGGGGGGGGGGGGTGGGGGGGGGGGGGGGGGGGGGGGGGGGGGGGGGGGTGGGGGGGGGGGGGGGGGGGGGGGGGGGGGGGGGGGGGGGGGGGGGGGGGGGGGGGGGGGGGGGGGGGGGGGGGGGGGGGGGGGGGGGGGGGGGGGGGGGGGGGGGGGGGGGGGGGGTGGGGGGGGGGGGGGGGGGGGGGGGGGGGGGGGGGGGGGGGTGGGGGGGGGGGGGGGGGGGGGGGGGGGGGGGGGGGGGGGGGGGGGGGGGGTGGGGGGGGGGGGGGGGGGGGGGGGGGGGGGGGGGGGGGGGGGGGGGGGGGGGGGGGGGGGGGGGGGGGGGGGGGGGGGGGGGGGGGGGGGGGGGGGGGGTGGGGGGGGGGGGGGGGGGGGGGGGGGGGGGGGGGGGGGGGGGGGGGGGGGGGGGGGGGTGGGGGGGGGGGGGGGGGTGGGGGGGGGGGGGGGGGGGGGGGGGTGGGGGGGGGGGGGGGGGGGGGGGGGGGGGGGGGGGGGGGGGGGGGGGGGGGGGGGGGGGGGGGGGGGGGGGGGGGGGGGGGGGGGGGGGGGGGGGGGGGGGGGGGGGGGGGGGGGGGGGGGGGGGGGGGGGGGGGGGGGGGGGGGGGGGGGGGGGGGGGGGGGTGGGGGGGGGGGGGGGGGGGGGGGGGGGGGGGGGGGGGGGGGGGGGGGGGGGGGGGGGGGGGGGGGGGGG
>CM042964.1:28788190-28808190 GCA_023678885.1 Pogostemon cablin | reverse complement strand
GGGGGGGGGGGGGGGGGGGGGGGGGGGGGGGGGGGGGGGGGGGGGGGGGGGGGGGGGGGGGGGGGGGGGGGGGGGGGGGGGGGGGGGGGGGGGGGGGGGGGGGGGGGGGGGGGGGGGGGGGGGGGGGGGGGGGGGGGGGGGGGGGGGGGGGGGGGGGGGGGGGGGGGGGGGGGGGGGTGGGGGGGGGGGGGGGGGGGGGGGGGGGGGGGGGGGGGGGGGGGGGGGGGGGGGGGGGGGGGGGGGGGGGGGGGGGGGGGGGGGGGGGGGGGGGGGGGGGGGGGGGGGGGGGGGGGGGGGGGGGGGGGGGGGGGGGGGGGGGGGGGGGGGGGGGGGGGGGGGGGGGGGGGGGGGGGGGGGGGGGGGGGGGTGGGGGGGGGGGGGGGGGGGGGGGGGGGGGGGGGGGGGGGGGGGGGGGGGGGGGGGGGGGGGGGGGGGGGGGGGGGGGGGGGGGGTGGGGGGGGGGGGGGGGGGGGGGGGGGGGGGGGGGGGGGGGGGGGGGGGGGGGGGGGGGGGGGGGGGGGGGGGGGGGGGGGGGGGGGGGGGGGGGGGGGGGGGGGGGGGGGGGGGGGGGGGGGGGGGGGGGGGGGGGGGGGGGGGGGGGGGGGGGGGGGGGGGGGGGGGGGGGGGGGGGGGGGGGGGGGGGGGGGGGGGGGGGGGGGGGGGGGGGGGGGGGGGGGGGGGGGGGGGGGGGGGGGGGGGGGGGGGGGGGGGGGGGGGGGGGGGGGGGGGGGGGGGGGGGGGGGGGGGGGGGGGGGGGGGGGGGGGGGGGGGGGGGGGGGGGGGGGGGGGGGGGTGGGGGGGGGGGGGGGGGGGGGGGGGGGGGGGGGGGGGGGGGGGGGGGGGGGGGGGGGGGGGGGGGGGGGGGGGGGGGGGGGGGGGGGGGGGGGGGGGGGGGGGGGGGGGGGGGGGGGGGGGGGGGGGGGGGGGGGGGGGGGGGGGGGGGGGGGGGGGGGGGGGGGGGGGGGGGGGGGGGGGGGGGGGGGGGGGGGGGGGGGGGGGGGGGGGGGGGGGGGGGGGGGGGGGGGGGGGGGGGGGGGGGGGGGGGGGGGGGGGGGGGGGGGGGGGGGGGGGGGGGGGGGGGGGGGGGGGGGGGGGGGGGGGGGGGGGGGGGGGGGGGGGGGGGGGGGGGGGGGGGGGGGGGGGGGGGGGGGGGGGGGGGGGGGGGGGGGGGGGGGGGGGGGGGGGGGGGGGGGGGGGGGGGGGGGGGGGGGGGGGGGGGGGGGGGGGGGGGGGGGGGGGGGGGGGGGGGGGGGGGGGGGGGGGGGGGGGGGGGGGGGGGGGGGGGGGGGGGGGGGGGGGGGGGGGGGGGGGGGGGGGGGGGGGGGGGGGGGGGGGGGGGGGGGGGGGGGGGGGGGGGGGGGGGGGGGGGGGGGGGGGGGGGGGGGGGGGGGGGGGGGGGGGGGGGGGGGGGGTGGGGGGGGGGGGGGGGGGGGGGGGGGGGGGGGGGGGGGGGGGGGGGGGGGGGGGGGGGGGGGGGGGGGGGGGGGGGGGGGGGGGGGGGGGGGGGGGGGGGGGGGGGGGGGGGGGGGGGGGGGGGGGGGGGGGGGGGGGGGGGGGGGGGGGGGGGGGGGGGGGGGGGGGGGGGGGGGGGGGGGGGGGGGGGGGGGGGGGGGGGGGGGGGGGGGGGGGGGGGGGGGGGGGGGGGGGGGGGGGGGGGGGGGGGGGGGGGGGGGGGGGGGGGGGGGGGGGGGGGGGGGGGGGGGGGGGGGGGGGGGGGGGGGGGGGGGGGGGGGGGGGGGGGGGGGGGGGGGGGGGGGGGGGGGGGGGGGGGGGGGGGGGGGGGGGGGGGGGGGGGGGGGGGGGGGGGGGGGGGGGGGGGGGGGGGGGGGGGGGGGGGGGGGGGGGGGGGGGGGGGGGGGGGGGGGGGGGGGGGGGGGGGGGGGGGGGGGGGGGGGGGGGGGGGGGGGGGGGGGGGGGGGGGGGGGGGGGGGGGGGGGGGGGGGGGGGGGGGGGGGGGGGGGGGGGGGGGGGGGGGGGGGGGGGGGGGGGGGGGGGGGGGGGGGGGGGGGGGGGGGGGGGGGGGGGGGGGTGGGGGGGGGGGGGGGGGGGGGGGGGGGGGGGGGGGGGGGGGGGGGGGGGGGGGGGGGGGGGGGGGGGGGGGGGGGGGGGGGGGGGGGGGGGGGGGGGGGGGGGGGGGGGGGGGGGGGGGGGGGGGGGGGGGGGGGGGGGGGGGGGGGGGGGGGGGGGGGGGGGGGGGGGGGGGGGGGGGGGGGGGGGGGGGGGGGGGGGGGGGGGGGGGGGGGGGGGGGGGGGGGGGGGGGGGGGGGGGGGGGGGGGGGGGGGGGGGGGGGGGGGGGGGGGGGGGGGGGGGGGGGGGGGGGGGGGGGGGGGGGGGGGGGGGGGGGGGGGGGGGGGGGGGGGGGGGGGGGGGGGGGGGGGGGGGGGGGGGGGGGGGGGGGGGGGGGGGGGGGGGGGGGGGGGGGGGGGGGGGGGGGGGGGGGGGGGGGGGGGGGGGGGGGGGGGGGGGGGGGGGGGGGGGGGGGGGGGGGGGGGGGGGGGGGGGGGGGGGGGGGGGGGGGGGGGGGGGGGGGGGGGGGGGGGGGGGGGGGGGGGGGGGGGGGGGGGGGGGGGGGGGGGGGGGGGGGGGGGGGGGGGGGGGGGGGGGGGGGGGGGGGGGGGGGGGGGGGGGGGGGGGGGGGGGGGGGGGGGGGGGGGGGGGGGGGGGGGGGGGGGGGGGGGGGGGGGGGGGGGGGGGGGGGGGGGGGGGGGGGGGGGGGGGGGGGGGGGGGGGGGGGGGGGGGGGGGGGGGGGGGGGGGGGGGGGGGGGGGGGGGGGGGGGGGGGGGGGGTGGGGGGGGGGGGGGGGGGGGGGGGGGGGGGGGGGGGGGGGGGGGGGGGGGGGGGGGGGGGGGGGGGGGGGGGGGGGGGGGGGGGGGGGGGGGGGGGGGGGGGGGGGGGGGGGGGGGGGGGGGGGGGGGGGGGGGGGGGGGGGGGGGGGGGGGGGGGGGGGGGGGGGGGGGGGGGGGGGGGGGGGGGGGGGGGGGGGGGGGGGGGGGGGGGGGGGGGGGGGGGGGGGGGGGGGGGGGGGGGGGGGGGGGGGGGGGGGTGGGGGGGGGGGGGGGGGGGGGGGGGGGGGGGGGGGGGGGGGGGGGGGGGGGGGGGGGGGGGGGGGGGGGGGGGGGGGGGGGGGGGGGGGGGGGGGGGGGGGGGGGGGGGGGGGGGGGGGGGGGGGGGGGGGGGGGGGGGGGGGGGGGGGGGGGGGGGGGGGGGGGGGGGGGGGGGGGGGGGGGGGGGGGGGGGGGGGGGGGGGGGGGGGGGGGGGGGGGGGGGGGGGGGGGGGGGGGGGGGGGGGGGGGGGGGGGGGGGGGGGGGGGGGGGGGGGGGGGGGGGGGGGGGGGGGGGGGGGGGGGGGGGGGGGGGGGGGGGTGGGGGGGGGGGGGGGGGGGGGGGGGGGGGGGGGGGGGGGGGGGGGGGGGGGGGGGGGGGGGGGGGGGGGGGGGGGGGGGGGGGGGGGGGGGGGGGGGGGGGGGGGGGGGGGGGGGGGGGGGGGGGGGGGGGGGGGGGGGGGGGGGGGGGGGGGGGGGGGGGGG
This sequence comes from Pogostemon cablin, assembly GCA_023678885.1. Classification (NCBI taxonomy): domain Eukaryota; kingdom Viridiplantae; phylum Streptophyta; class Magnoliopsida; order Lamiales; family Lamiaceae; genus Pogostemon; species Pogostemon cablin. The sequence continues at coordinate 28,804,661 of CM042964.1, read as the reverse complement.
GGGGGGGGGGGGGGGGGGGGGGGGGGGGGGGGGGGGGGGGGGGGGGGGGGGGGGGGGGGGGGGGGGGGGGGGGGGGGGGGGGGGGGGGGGGGGGGGGGGGGGGGGGGGGGGGGGGGGGGTGGGGGGGGGGGGGGGGGGGGGGGGGGGGGGGGGGGGGGGGGGGGGGGGGGGGGGGGGGGGGGGGGGGGGGGGGGGGGGGGGGGGGGGGGGGGGGGGGGGGGGGGGGGGGGGGGGGGGGGGGGGGGGGGGGGGGGGGGGGGGGGGGGGGGGGGGGGGGGGGGGGGGGGGGGGGGGGGGGGGGGGGGGGGGGGGGGGGGGGGGGGGGGGGGGGGGGGGGGGGGGGGGGGGGGGGGGGGGGGGGGGGGGGGGGGGGGGGGGGGGGGGGGGGGGGGGGGGGGTGGGGGGGGGGGGGGGGGGGGGGGGGGGGGGGGGGGGGGGGGGGGGGGGGGGGGGGGGGGGGGGGGGGGGGGGGGGGGGGGGGGGGGGGGGGGGGGGGGGGGGGGGGGGGGGGGGGGGGGGGGGGGGGGGGGGGGGGGGGGGGGGGGGGGGGGGGGGGGGGGGGGGGGGGGGGGGGGGGGGGGGGGGGGGGGGGGGGGGGGGGGGGGGGGGGGGGGGGGGGGGGGGGGGGGGGGGGGGGGGGGGGGGGGGGGGGGGGGGGGGGGGGGGGGGGGGGGGGGGGGGGGGGGGGGGGGGGGGGGGGGGGGGGGGGGGGGGGGGGGGGGGGGGGGGGGGGGGGGGGGGGGGGGGGGGGGGGGGGGGGGGGGGGGGGGGGGGGGGGGGGGGGGGGGGGGGGGGGGGGGGGGGGGGGGGGGGGGGGGGGGGGGGGGGGGGGGGGGGGGGGGGGGGGGGGGGGGGGGGGGGGGGGGGGGGGGGGGGGGGGGGGGGGGGGGGGGGGGGGGGGGGGGGGGGGGGGGGGGGGGGGGGGGGGGGGGGGGGGGGGGGGGGGGGGGGGGGGGGGGGGGGGGGGGGGGGGGGGGGGGGGGGGGGGGGGGGGGGGGGGGGGGGGGGGGGGGGGGGGGGGGGGGGGGGGGGGGGGGGGGGGGGGGGGGGGGGGGGGGGGGGGGGGGGGGGGGGGGGGGGGGGGGGGGGGGGGGGGGGGGGGGGGGGGGGGGGGGGGGGGGGGGGGGGGGGGGGGGGGGGGGGGGGGGGGGGGGGGGGGGGGGGGGTGGGGGGGGGGGGGGGGGGGGGGGGGGGGGGGGGGGGGGGGGGGGGGGGGGGGGGGGGGGGGGGGGGGGGGGGGGGGGGGGGGGGGGGGGGGGGGGGGGGGGGGGGGGGGGGGGGGGGGGGGGGGGGGGGGGGGGGGGGGGGGGGGGGGGGGGGGGGGGGGGGGGGGGGGGGGGGGGGGGGGGGGGGGGGGGGGGGGGGGGGGGGGGGGGGGGGGGGGGGGGGGGGGGGGGGGGGGGGGGGGGGGGGGGGGGGGGGGGGGGGGGGGGGGGGGGGGGGGGGGGGGGGGGGGGGGGGGGGGGGGGGGGGGGGGGGGGGGGGGGGGGGGGGGGGGGGGGGGGGGGGGGGGGGGGGGGGGGGGGGGGGGGGGGGGGGGGGGGGGGGGGGGGGGGGGGGGGGGGGGGGGGGGGGGGGGGGGGGGGGGGGGGGGGGGGGGGGGGGGGGGGGGGGGGGGGGGGGGGGGGGGGGGGGGGGGGGGGGGGGGGGGGGGGGGGGGGGGGGGGGGGGGGGGGGGGGGGGGGGGGGGGGGGGGGGGGGGGGGGGGGGGGGGGGGGGGGGGGGGGGGGGGGGGGGGGGGGGGGGGGGGGGGGGGGGGGGGGGGGGGGGGGGGGGGGGGGGGGGGGGGGGGGGGGGGGGGGGGGGGGGGGGGGGGGGGGGGGGGGGGGGGGGGGGGGGGGGGGGGGGGGGGGGGGGGGGGGGGGGGGGGGGGGGGGGGGGGGGGGGGGGGGGGGGGGGGGGGGGGGGGGGGGGGGGGGGGGGGGGGGGGGGGGGGGGGGGGGGGGGGGGGGGGGGGGGGGGGGGGGGGGGGGGGGGGGGGGGGGGGGGGGGGGGGGGGGGGGGGGGGGGGGGGGGGGGGGGGGGGGGGGGGGGGGGGGGGGGGGGGGGGGGGGGGGGGGGGGGGGGGGGGGGGGGGGGGGGGGGGGGGGGGGGGGGGGGGGGGGGGGGGGGGGGGGGGGGGGGGGGGGGGGGGGGGGGGGGGGGGGGGGGGGGGGGGGGGGGGGGGGGGGGGGGGGGGGGGGGGGGGGGGGGGGGGGGGGGGGGGGGGGGGGGGGGGGGGGGGGGGGGGGGGGGGGGGGGGGGGGGGGGGGGGGGGGGGGGGGGGGGGGGGGGGGGGGGGGGGGGGGGGGGGGGGGGGGGGGGGGGGGGGGGGGGGGGGGGGGGGGGGGGGGGGGGGGGGGGGGGGGGGGGGGGGGGGGGGGGGGGGGGGGGGGGGGGGGGGGGGGGGGGGGGGGGGGGGGGGGGGGGGGGGGGGGGGGGGGGGGGGGGGGGGGGGGGGGGGGGGGGGGGGGGGGGGGGGGGGGGGGGGGGGGGGGGGGGGGGGGGGGGGGGGGGGGGGGGGGGGGGGGGGGGGGGGGGGGGGGGGGGGGGGGGGGGGGGGGGGGGGGGGGGGGGGGGGGGGGGGGGGGGGGGGGGGGGGGGGGGGGGGGGGGGGGGGGGGGGGGGGGGGGGGGGGGGGGGGGGGGGGGGGGGGGGGGGGGGGGGGGGGGGGGGGGGGGGGGGGGGGGGGGGGGGGGGGGGGGGGGGGGGGGGGGGGGGGGGGGGGGGGGGGGGGGGGGGGGGGGGGGGGGGGGGGGGGGGGGGGGGGGGGGGGGGGGGGGGGGGGGGGGGGGGGGGGGGGGGGGGGGGGGGGGGGGGGGGGGGGGGGGGGGGGGGGGGGGGGGGGGGGGGGGGGGGGGGGGGGGGGGGGGGGGGGGGGGGGGGGGGGGGGGGGGGGGGGGGGGGGGGGGGGGGGGGGGGGGGGGGGGGGGGGGGGGGGGGGGGGGGGGGGGGGGGGGGGGGGGGGGGGGGGGGGGGGGGGGGGGGGGGGGGGGGGGGGGGGGGGGGGGGGGGGGGGGGGGGGGGGGGGGGGGGGGGGGGGGGGGGGGGGGGGGGGGGGGGGGGGGGGGGGGGGGGGGGGGGGGGGGGGGGGGGGGGGGGGGGGGGGGGGGGGGGGGGGGGGGGGGGGGGGGGGGGGGGGGGGGGGGGGGGGGGGGGGGGGGGGGGGGGGGGGGGGGGGGGGGGGGGGGGGGGGGGGGGGGGGGGGGGGGGGGGGGGGGGGGGGGGGGGGGGGGGGGGGGGGGGGGGGGGGGGGGGGGGGGGGGGGGGGGGGGGGGGGGGGGGGGGGGGGGGGGGGGGGGGGGGGGGGGGGGGGGGGGGGGGGGGGGGGGGGGGGGGGGGGGGGGGGGGGGGGGGGGGGGGGGGGGGGGGGGGGGGGGGGGGGGGGGGGGGGGGGGGGGGGGGGGGGGGGGGGGGGGGGGGGGGGGGGGGGGGGGGGGGGGGGGGGGGGGGGGGGGGGGGGGGGGGGGGGGGGGGGGGGGGGGGGGGGGGGGGGGGGGGGGGGGGGGGGGGGGGGGGGGGGGGGGGGGGGGGGGGGGGGGGGGGGGGGGGGGGGGGGGGGGGGGGGGGGGGGGGGGGGGGGGGGGGGGGGGGGGGGGGGGGGGGGGGGGGGGGGGGGGGGGGGGGGGGGGGGGGGGGGGGGGGGGGGGGGGGGGGGGGGGGGGGGGGGGGGGGGGGGGGGGGGGGGGGGGGGGGGGGGGGGGGGGGGGGGGGGTGGGGGGGGGGGGGGGGGGGGGGGGGGGGGGGGGGGGGGGGGGGGGGGGGGGGGGGGGGGGGGGGGGGGGGGGGGGGGGGGGGGGGGGGGGGGGGGGGGGGGGGGGGGGGGGGGGGGGGGGGGGGGGGGGGGGGGGGGGGGGGGGGGGGGGGGGGGGGGGGGGGGGGGGGGGGGGGGGGGGGGGGGGGGGGGGGGGGGGGGGGGGGGGGGGGGGGGGGGGGGGGGGGGGGGGGGGGGGGGGGGGGGGGGGGGGGGGGGGGGGGGGGGGGGGGGGGGGGGGGGGGGGGGGGGGGGGGGGGGGGGGGGGGGGGGGGGGGGGGGGGGGGGGGGGGGGGGGGGGGGGGGGGGGGGGGGGGGGGGGGGGGGGGGGGGGGGGGGGGGGGGGGGGGGGGGGGGGGGGGGGGGGGGGGGGGGGGGGGGGGGGGGGGGGGGGGGGGGGGGGGGGGGGGGGGGGGGGGGGGGGGGGGGGGGGGGGGGGGGGGGGGGGGGGGGGGGGGGGGGGGGGGGGGGGGGGGGGGGGGGGGGGGGGGGGGGGGGGGGGGGGGGGGGGGGGGGGGGGGGGGGGGGGGGGGGGGGGGGGGGGGGGGGGGGGGGGGGGGGGGGGGGGGGGGGGGGGGGGGGGGGGGGGGGGGGGGGGGGGGGGGGGGGGGGGGGGGGGGGGGGGGGGGGGGGGGGGGGGGGGGGGGGGGGGGGGGGGGGGGGGGGGGGGGGGGGGGGGGGGGGGGGGGGGGGGGGGGGGGGGGGGGGGGGGGGGGGGGGGGGGGGGGGGGGGGGGGGGGGGGGGGGGGGGGGGGGGGGGGGGGGGGGGGGGGGGGGGGGGGGGGGGGGGGGGGGGGGGGGGGGGGGGGGGGGGGGGGGGGGGGGGGGGGGGGGGGGGGGGGGGGGGGGGGGGGGGGGGGGGGGGGGGGGGGGGGGGGGGGGGGGGGGGGGGGGGGGGGGGGGGGGGGGGGGGGGGGGGGGGGGGGGGGGGGGGGGGGGGGGGGGGGGGGGGGGGGGGGGGGGGGGGGGGGGGGGGGGGGGGGGGGGGGGGGGGGGGGGGGGGGGGGGGGGGGGGGGGGGGGGGGGGGGGGGGGGGGGGGGGGGGGGGGGGGGGGGGGGGGGGGGGGGGGGGGGGGGGGGGGGGGGGGGGGGGGGGGGGGGGGGGGGGGGGGGGGGGGGGGGGGGGGGGGGGGGGGGGGGGGGGGGGGGGGGGGGGGGGGGGGGGGGGGGGGGGGGGGGGGGGGGGGGGGGGGGGGGGGGGGGGGGGGGGGGGGGGGGGGGGGGGGGGGGGGGGGGGGGGGGGGGGGGGGGGGGGGGGGGGGGGGGGGGGGGGGGGGGGGGGGGGGGGGGGGGGGGGGGGGGGGGGGGGGGGGGGGGGGGGGGGGGGGGGGGGGGGGGGGGGGGGGGGGGGGGGGGGGGGGGGGGGGGGGGGGGGGGGGGGGGGGGGGGGGGGGGGGGGGGGGGGGGGGGGGGGGGGGGGGGGGGGGGGGGGGGGGGGGGGGGGGGGGGGGGGGGGGGGGGGGGGGGGGGGGGGGGGGGGGGGGGGGGGGGGGGGGGGGGGGGGGGGGGGGGGGGGGGGGGGGGGGGGGGGGGGGGGGGGGGGGGGGGGGGGGGGGGGGGGGGGGGGGGGGGGGGGGGGGGGGGGGGGGGGGGGGGGGGGGGGGGGGGGGGGGGGGGGGGGGGGGGGGGGGGGGGGGGGGGGGGGGGGGGGGGGGGGGGGGGGGGGGGGGGGGGGGGGGGGGGGGGGGGGGGGGGGGGGGGGGGGGGGGGGGGGGGGGGGGGGGGGGGGGGGGGGGGGGGGGGGGGGGGGGGGGGGGGGGGGGGGGGGGGGGGGGGGGGGGGGGGGGGGGGGGGGGGGGGGGGGGGGGGGGGGGGGGGGGGGGGGGGGGGGGGGGGGGGGGGGGGGGGGGGGGGGGGGGGGGGGGGGGGGGGGGGGGGGGGGGGGGGGGGGGGGGGGGGGGGGGGGGGGGGGGGGGGGGGGGGGGGGGGGGGGGGGGGGGGGGGGGGGGGGGGGGGGGGGGGGGGGGGGGGGGGGGGGGGGGGGGGGGGGGGGGGGGGGGGGGGGGGGGGGGGGGGGGGGGGGGGGGGGGGGGGGGGGGGGGGGGGGGGGGGGGGGGGGGGGGGGGGGGGGGGGGGGGGGGGGGGGGGGGGGGGGGGGGGGGGGGGGGGGGGGGGGGGGGGGGGGGGGGGGGGGGGGGGGGGGGGGGGGGGGGGGGGGGGGGGGGGGGGGGGGGGGGGGGGGGGGGGGGGGGGGGGGGGGGGGGGGGGGGGGGGGGGGGGGGGGGGGGGGGGGGGGGGGGGGGGGGGGGGGGGGGGGGGGGGGGGGGGGGGGGGGGGGGGGGGGGGGGGGGGGGGGGGGGGGGGGGGGGGGGGGGGGGGGGGGGGGGGGGGGGGGGGGGGGGGGGGGGGGGGGGGGGGGGGGGGGGGGGGGGGGGGGGGGGGGGGGGGGGGGGGGGGGGGGGGGGGGGGGGGGGGGGGGGGGGGGGGGGGGGGGGGGGGGGGGGGGGGGGGGGGGGGGGGGGGGGGGGGGGGGGGGGGGGGGGGGGGGGGGGGGGGGGGGGGGGGGGGGGGGGGGGGGGGGGGGGGGGGGGGGGGGGGGGGGGGGGGGGGGGGGGGGGGGGGGGGGGGGGGGGGGGGGGGGGGGGGGGGGGGGGGGGGGGGGGGGGGGGGGGGGGGGGGGGGGGGGGGGGGGGGGGGGGGGGGGGGGGGGGGGGGGGGGGGGGGGGGGGGGGGGGGGGGGGGGGGGGGGGGGGGGGGGGGGGGGGGGGGGGGGGGGGGGGGGGGGGGGGGGGGGGGGGGGGGGGGGGGGGGGGGGGGGGGGGGGGGGGGGGGGGGGGGGGGGGGGGGGGGGGGGGGGGGGGGGGGGGGGGGGGGGGGGGGGGGGGGGGGGGGGGGGGGGGGGGGGGGGGGGGGGGGGGGGGGGGGGGGGGGGGGGGGGGGGGGGGGGGGGGGGGGGGGGGGGGGGGGGGGGGGGGGGGGGGGGGGGGGGGGGGGGGGGGGGGGGGGGGGGGGGGGGGGGGGGGGGGGGGGGGGGGGGGGGGGGGGGGGGGGGGGGGGGGGGGGGGGGGGGGGGGGGGGGGGGGGGGGGGGGGGGGGGGGGGGGGGGGGGGGGGGGGGGGGGGGGGGGGGGGGGGGGGGGGGGGGGGGGGGGGGGGGGGGGGGGGGGGGGGGGGGGGGGGGGGGGGGGGGGGGGGGGGGGGGGGGGGGGGGGGGGGGGGGGGGGGGGGGGGGGGGGGGGGGGGGGGGGGGGGGGGGGGGGGGGGGGGGGGGGGGGGGGGGGGGGGGGGGGGGGGGGGGGGGGGGGGGGGGGGGGGGGGGGGGGGGGGGGGGGGGGGGGGGGGGGGGGGGGGGGGGGGGGGGGGGGGGGGGGGGGGGGGGGGGGGGGGGGGGGGGGGGGGGGGGGGGGGGGGGGGGGGGGGGGGGGGGGGGGGGGGGGGGGGGGGGGGGGGGGGGGGGGGGGGGGGGGGGGGGGGGGGGGGGGGGGGGGGGGGGGGGGGGGGGGGGGGGGGGGGGGGGGGGGGGGGGGGGGGGGGGGGGGGGGGGGGGGGGGGGGGGGGGGGGGGGGGGGGGGGGGGGGGGGGGGGGGGGGGGGGGGGGGGGGGGGGGGGGGGGGGGGGGGGGGGGGGGGGGGGGGGGGGGGGGGGGGGGGGGGGGGGGGGGGGGGGGGGGGGGGGGGGGGGGGGGGGGGGGGGGGGGGGGGGGGGGGGGGGGGGGGGGGGGGGGGGGGGGGGGGGGGGGGGGGGGGGGGGGGGGGGGGGGGGGGGGGGGGGGGGGGGGGGGGGGGGGGGGGGGGGGGGGGGGGGGGGGGGGGGGGGGGGGGGGGGGGGGGGGGGGGGGGGGGGGGGGGGGGGGGGGGGGGGGGGGGGGGGGGGGGGGGGGGGGGGGGGGGGGGGGGGGGGGGGGGGGGGGGGGGGGGGGGGGGGGGGGGGGGGGGGGGGGGGGGGGGGGGGGGGGGGGGGGGGGGGGGGGGGGGGGGGGGGGGGGGGGGGGGGGGGGGGGGGGGGGGGGGGGGGGGGGGGGGGGGGGGGGGGGGGGGGGGGGGGGGGGGGGGGGGGGGGGGGGGGGGGGGGGGGGGGGGGGGGGGGGGGGGGGGGGGGGGGGGGGGGGGGGGGGGGGGGGGGGGGGGGGGGGGGGGGGGGGGGGGGGGGGGGGGGGGGGGGGGGGGGGGGGGGGGGGGGGGGGGGGGGGGGGGGGGGGGGGGGGGGGGGGGGGGGGGGGGGGGGGGGGGGGGGGGGGGGGGGGGGGGGGGGGGGGGGGGGGGGGGGGGGGGGGGGGGGGGGGGGGGGGGGGGGGGGGGGGGGGGGGGGGGGGGGGGGGGGGGGGGGGGGGGGGGGGGGGGGGGGGGGGGGGGGGGGGGGGGGGGGGGGGGGGGGGGGGGGGGGGGGGGGGGGGGGGGGGGGGGGGGGGGGGGGGGGGGGGGGGGGGGGGGGGGGGGGGGGGGGGGGGGGGGGGGGGGGGGGGGGGGGGGGGGGGGGGGGGGGGGGGGGGGGGGGGGGGGGGGGGGGGGGGGGGGGGGGGGGGGGGGGGGGGGGGTGGGGGGGGGGGGGGGGGGGGGGGGGGGGGGGGGGGGGGGGGGGGGGGGGGGGGGGGGGGGGGGGGGGGGGGGGGGGGGGGGGGGGGGGGGGGGGGGGGGGGGGGGGGGGGGGGGGGGGGGGGGGGGGGGGGGGGGGGGGGGGGGGGGGGGGGGGGGGGGGGGGGGGGGGGGGGGGGGGGGGGGGGGGGGGGGGGGGGGGGGGGGGGGGGGGGGGGGGGGGGGGGGGGGGGGGGGGGGGGGGGGGGGGGGGGGGGGGGGGGGGGGGGGGGGGGGGGGGGGGGGGGGGGGGGGGGGGGGGGGGGGGGGGGGGGGGGGGGGGGGGGGGGGGGGGGGGGGGGGGGGGGGGGGGGGGGGGGGGGGGGGGGGGGGGGGGGGGGGGGGGGGGGGGGGGGGGGGGGGGGGGGGGGGGGGGGGGGGGGGGGGGGGGGGGGGGGGGGGGGGGGGGGGGGGGGGGGGGGGGGGGGGGGGGGGGGGGGGGGGGGGGGGGGGGGGGGGGGGGGGGGGGGGGGGGGGGGGGGGGGGGGGGGGGGGGGGGGGGGGGGGGGGGGGGGGGGGTGGGGGGGGGGGGGGGGGGGGGGGGGGGGGGGGGGGGGGGGGGGGGGGGGGGGGGGGGGGGGGGGGGGGGGGGGGGGGGGGGGGGGGGGGGGGGGGGGGGGGGGGGGGGGGGGGGGGGGGGGGGGGGGGGGGGGGGGGGGGGGGGGGGGGGGGGGGGGGGGGGGGGGGGGGGGGGGGGGGGGGGGGGGGGGGGGGGGGGGGGGGGGGGGGGGGGGGGGGGGGGGGGGGGGGGGGGGGGGGGGGGGGGGGGGGGGGGGGGGGGGGGGGGGGGGGGGGGGGGGGGGGGGGGGGGGGGGGGGGGGGGGGGGGGGGGGGGGGGGGGGGGGGGGGGGGGGGGGGGGGGGGGGGGGGGGGGGGGGGGGGGGGGGGGGGGGGGGGGGGGGGGGGGGGGGGGGGGGGGGGGGGGGGGGGGGGGGGGGGGGGGGGGGGGGGGGGGGGGGGGGGGGGGGGGGGGGGGGGGGGGGGGGGGGGGGGGGGGGGGGGGGGGGGGGGGGGGGGGGGGGGGGGGGGGGGGGGGGGGGGGGGGGGGGGGGGGGGGGGGGGGGGGGGGGGGGGGGGGGGGGGGGGGGGGGGGGGGGGGGGGGGGGGGGGGGGGGGGGGGGGGGGGGGGGGGGGGGGGGGGGGGGGGGGGGGGGGGGGGGGGGGGGGGGGGGGGGGGGGGGGGGGGGGGGGGGGGGGGGGGGGGGGGGGGGGGGTGGGGGGGGGGGGGGGGGGGGGGGGGGGGGGGGGGGGGGGGGGGGGGGGGGGGGGGGGGGGGGGGGGGGGGGGGGGGGGGGGGGGGGGGGGGGGGGGGGGGGGGGGGGGGGGGGGGGGGGGGGGGGGGGGGGGGGGGGGGGGGGGGGGGGGGGGGGGGGGGGGGGGGGGGGGGGGGGGGGGGGGGGGGGGGGGGGGGGGGGGGGGGGGGGGGGGGGGGGGGGGGGGGGGGGGGGGGGGGGGGGTGGGGGGGGGGGGGGGGGGGGGGGGGGGGGGGGGGGGGGGGGGGGGGGGGGGGGGGGGGGGGGGGGGGGGGGGGGGGGGGGGGGGGGGGGGGGGGGGGGGGGGGGGGGGGGGGGGGGGGGGGTGGGGGGGGGGGGGGGGGGGGGGGGGGGGGGGGGGGGGGGGGGGGGGGGGGGGGGGGGGGGGGGGGGGGGGGGGGGGGGGGGGGGGGGGGGGGGGGGGGGGGGGGGGGGGGGGGGGGGGGGGGGGGGGGGGGGGGGGGGGGGGGGGGGGGGGGGGGGGGGGGGGGGGGGGGGGGGGGGGGGGGGGGGGGGGGGGGGGGGGGGGGGGGGGGGGGGGGGGGGGGGGGGGGGGGGGGGGGGGGGGGGGGGGGGGGGGGGGGGGGGGGGGGGGGGGGGGGGGGGGGGGGGGGGGGGGGGGGGGGGGGGGGGGGGGGGGGGGGGGGGGGGGGGGGGGGGGGGGGGGGGGGGGGGGGGGGGGGGGGGGGGGGGGGGGGGGGGGGGGGGGGGGGGGGGGGGGGGGGGGGGGGGGGGGGGGGGGGGGGGGGGGGGGGGGGGGGGGGGGGGGGGGGGGGGGGGGGGGGGGGGGGGGGGGGGGGGGGGGGGGGGGGGGGGGGGGGGGGGGGGGGGGGGGGGGGGGGGGGGGGGGGGGGGGGGGGGGGGGGGGGGGGGGGGGGGGGGGGGGGGGGGGGGGGGGGGGGGGGGGGGGGGGGGGGGGGGGGGGGGGGGGGGGGGGGGGGGGGGGGGGGGGGGGGGGGGGGGGGGGGGGGGGGGGGGGGGGGGGGGGGGGGGGGGGGGGGGGGGGGGGGGGGGGGGGGGGGGGGGGGGGGGGGGGGGGGGGGGGGGGGGGGGGGGGGGGGGGGGGGGGGGGGGGGGGGGGGGGGGGGGGGGGGGGGGGGGGGGGGGGGGGGGGGGGGGGGGGGGGGGGGGGGGGGGGGGGGGGGGGGGGGGGGGGGGGGGGGGGGGGGGGGGGGGGGGGGGGGGGGGGGGGGGGGGGGGGGGGGGGGGGGGGGGGGGGGGGGGGGGGGGGGGGGGGGGGGGGGGGGGGGGGGGGGGGGGGGGGGGGGGGGGGGGGGGGGGGGGGGGGGGGGGGGGGGGGGGGGGGGGGGGGGGGGGGGGGGGGGGGGGGGGGGGGGGGGGGGGGGGGGGGGGGGGGGGGGGGGGGGGGGGGGGGGGGGGGGGGGGGGGGGGGGGGGGGGGGGGGGGGGGGGGGGGGGGGGGGGGGGGGGGGGGGGGGGGGGGGGGGGGGGGGGGGGGGGGGGGGGGGGGGGGGGGGGGGGGGGGGGGGGGGGGGGGGGGGGGGGGGGGGGGGGGGGGGGGGGGGGGGGGGGGGGGGGGGGGGGGGGGGGGGGGGGGGGGGGGGGGGGGGGGGGGGGGGGGGGGGGGGGGGGGGGGGGGGGGGGGGGGGGGGGGGGGGGGGGGGGGGGGGGGGGGGGGGGGGGGGGGGGGGGGGGGGGGGGGGGGGGGGGGGGGGGGGGGGGGGGGGGGGGGGGGGGGGGGGGGGGGGGGGGGGGGGGGGGGGGGGGGGGGGGGGGGGGGGGGGGGGGGGGGGGGGGGGGGGGGGGGGGGGGGGGGGGGGGGGGGGGGGGGGGGGGGGGGGGGGGGGGGGGGGGGGGGGGGGGGGGGGGGGGGGGGGGGGGGGGGGGGGGGGGGGGGGGGGGGGGGGGGGGGGGGGGGGGGGGGGGGGGGGGGGGGGGGGGGGGGGGGGGGGGGGGGGGGGGGGGGGGGGGGGGGGGGGGGGGGGGGGGGGGGGGGGGGGGGGGGGGGGGGGGGGGGGGGGGGGGGGGGGGGGGGGGGGGGGGGGGGGGGGGGGGGGGGGGGGGGGGGGGGGGGGGGGGGGGGGGGGGGGGGGGGGGGGGGGGGGGGGGGGGGGGGGGGGGGGGGGGGGGGGGGGGGGGGGGGGGGGGGGGGGGGGGGGGGGGGGGGGGGGGGGGGGGGGGGGGGGGGGGGGGGGGGGGGGGGGGGGGGGGGGGGGGGGGGGGGGGGGGGGGGGGGGGGGGGGGGGGGGGGGGGGGGGGGGGGGGGGGGGGGGGGGGGGGGGGGGGGGGGGGGGGGGGGGGGGGGGGGGGGGGGGGGGGGGGGGGGGGGGGGGGGGGGGGGGGGGGGGGGGGGGGGGGGGGGGGGGGGGGGGGGGGGGGGGGGGGGGGGGGGGGGGGGGGGGGGGGGGGGGGGGGGGGGGGGGGGGGGGGGGGGGGGGGGGGGGGGGGGGGGGGGGGGGGGGGGGGGGGGGGGGGGGGGGGGGGGGGGGGGGGGGGGGGGGGGGGGGGGGGGGGGGGGGGGGGGGGGGGGGGGGGGGGGGGGGGGGGGGGGGGGGGGGGGGGGGGGGGGGGGGGGGGGGGGGGGGGGGGGGGGGGGGGGGGGGGGGGGGGGGGGGGGGGGGGGGGGGGGGGGGGGGGGGGGGGGGGGGGGGGGGGGGGGGGGGGGGGGGGGGGGGGGGGGGGGGGGGGGGGGGGGGGGGGGGGGGGGGGGGGGGGGGGGGGGGGGGGGGGGGGGGGGGGGGGGGGGGGGGGGGGGGGGGGGGGGGGGGGGGGGGGGGGGGGGGGGGGGGGGGGGGGGGGGGGGGGGGGGGGGGGGGGGGGGGGGGGGGGGGGGGGGGGGGGGGGGGGGGGGGGGGGGGGGGGGGGGGGGGGGGGGGGGGGGGGGGGGGGGGGGGGGGGGGGGGGGGGGGGGGGGGGGGGGGGGGGGGGGGGGGGGGGGGGGGGGGGGGGGGGGGGGGGGGGGGGGGGGGGGGGGGGGGGGGGGGGGGGGGGGGGGGGGGGGGGGGGGGGGGGGGGGGGGGGGGGGGGGGGGGGGGGGGGGGGGGGGGGGGGGGGGGGGGGGGGGGGGGGGGGGGGGGGGGGGGGGGGGGGGGGGGGGGGGGGGGGGGGGGGGGGGGGGGGGGGGGGGGGGGGGGGGGGGGGGGGGGGGGGGGGGGGGGGGGGGGGGGGGGGGGGGGGGGGGGGGGGGGGGGGGGGGGGGGGGGGGGGGGGGGGGGGGGGGGGGGGGGGGGGGGGGGGGGGGGGGGGGGGGGGGGGGGGGGGGGGGGGGGGGGGGGGGGGGGGGGGGGGGGGGGGGGGGGGGGGGGGGGGGGGGGGGGGGGGGGGGGGGGGGGGGGGGGGGGGGGGGGGGGGGGGGGGGGGGGGGGGGGGGGGGGGGGGGGGGGGGGGGGGGGGGGGGGGGGGGGGGGGGGGGGGGGGGGGGGGGGGGGGGGGGGGGGGGGGGGGGGGGGGGGGGGGGGGGGGGGGGGGGGGGGGGGGGGGGGGGGGGGGGGGGGGGGGGGGGGGGGGGGGGGGGGGGGGGGGGGGGGGGGGGGGGGGGGGGGGGGGGGGGGGGGGGGGGGGGGGGGGGGGGGGGGGGGGGGGGGGGGGGGGGGGGGGGGGGGGGGGGGGGGGGGGGGGGGGGGGGGGGGGGGGGGGGGGGGGGGGGGGGGGGGGGGGGGGGGGGGGGGGGGGGGGGGGGGGGGGGGGGGGGGGGGGGGGGGGGGGGGGGGGGGGGGGGGGGGGGGGGGGGGGGGGGGGGGGGGGGGGGGGGGGGGGGGGGGGGGGGGGGGGGGGGGGGGGGGGGGGGGGGGGGGGGGGGGGGGGGGGGGGGGGGGGGGGGGGGGGGGGGGGGGGGGGGGGGGGGGGGGGGGGGGGGGGGGGGGGGGGGGGGGGGGGGGGGGGGGGGGGGGGGGGGGGGGGGGGGGGGGGGGGGGGGGGGGGGGGGGGGGGGGGGGGGGGGGGGGGGGGGGGGGGGGGGGGGGGGGGGGGGGGGGGGGGGGGGGGGGGGGGGGGGGGGGGGGGGGGGGGGGGGGGGGGGGGGGGGGGGGGGGGGGGGGGGGGGGGGGGGGGGGGGGGGGGGGGGGGGGGGGGGGGGGGGGGGGGGGGGGGGGGGGGGGGGGGGGGGGGGGGGGGGGGGGGGGGGGGGGGGGGGGGGGGGGGGGGGGGGGGGGGGGGGGGGGGGGGGGGGGGGGGGGGGGGGGGGGGGGGGGGGGGGGGGGGGGGGGGGGGGGGGGGGGGGGGGGGGGGGGGGGGGGGGGGGGGGGGGGGGGGGGGGGGGGGGGGGGGGGGGGGGGGGGGGGGGGGGGGGGGGGGGGGGGGGGGGGGGGGGGGGGGGGGGGGGGGGGGGGGGGGGGGGGGGGGGGGGGGGGGGGGGGGGGGGGGGGGGGGGGGGGGGGGGGGGGGGGGGGGGGGGGGGGGGGGGGGGGGGGGGGGGGGGGGGGGGGGGGGGGGGGGGGGGGGGGGGGGGGGGGGGGGGGGGGGGGGGGGGGGGGGGGGGGGGGGGGGGGGGGGGGGGGGGGGGGGGGGGGGGGGGGGGGGGGGGGGGGGGGGGGGGGGGGGGGGGGGGGGGGGGGGGGGGGGGGGGGGGGGGGGGGGGGGGGGGGGGGGGGGGGGGGGGGGGGGGGGGGGGGGGGGGGGGGGGGGGGGGGGGGGGGGGGGGGGGGGGGGGGGGGGGGGGGGGGGGGGGGGGGGGGGGGGGGGGGGGGGGGGGGGGGGGGGGGGGGGGGGGGGGGGGGGGGGGGGGGGGGGGGGGGGGGGGGGTGGGGGGGGGGGGGGGGGGGGGGGGGGGGGGGGGGGGGGGGGGGGGGGGTGGGGGGGGGGGGGGGGGGGGGGGGGGGGGGGGGGGGGGGGGGGGGGGGGGGGGGGGGGGGGGGGGGGGGGGGGGGGGGGGGGGGGGGGGGGGGGGGGGGGGGGGGGGGGGGGGGGGGGGGGGGGGGGGGGGGGGGGGGGGGGGGGGGGGGGGGGGGGGGGGGGGGGGGGGGGGGGGGGGGGGGGGGGGGGGGGGGGGGGGGGGGGGGGGGGGGGGGGGGGGGGGGGGGGGGGGGGGGGGGGGGGGGGGGGGGGGGGGGGGGGGGGGGGGGGGGGGGGGGGGGGGGGGGGGGGGGGGGGGGGGGGGGGGGTGGGGGGGGGGGGGGGGGGGGGGGGGGGGGGGGGGGGGGGGGGGGGGGGGGGGGGGGGGGGGGGGGGGGGGGGGGGGGGGGGGGGGGGGGGGGGGGGGGGGGGGGGGGGGGGGGGGGGGGGGGGGGGGGGGGGGGGGGGGGGGGGGGGGTGGGGGGGGGGGGGGGGGGGGGGGGGGGGGGGGGGGGGGGGGGGGGGGGGGGGGGGGGGGGGGGGGGGGGGGGGGGGGGGGGGGGGGGGGGGGGGGGTGGGGGGGGGGGGGGGGGGGGGGGGGGGGGGGGGGGGGGGGGGGGGGGGGGGGGGGGGGGGGGGGGGGGGGGGGGGGGGGGGGGGGGGGGGGGGGGGGGGGGGGGGGGGGGGGGGGGGGGGGGGGGGGGGGGGGGGGGGGGGGGGGGGGGGGGGGGGGGGGGGGGGGGGGGGGGGGGGGGGGGGGGGGGGGGGGGGGGGGGGGGGGGGGGGGGGGGGGGGGGGGGGGGGGGGGGGGGGGGGGGGGGGGGGGGGGGGGGGGGGGGGGGGGTGGGGGGGGGGGGGGGGGGGGGGGGGGGGGGGGGGGGGGGGGGGGGGGGGGGGGGGGGGGGGGGGGGGGGGGGGGGGGGGGGGGGGGGGGGGGGGGGGGGGGGTGGGGGGGGGGGGGGGGGGGGGGGGGGGGGGGGGGGGGGGGTGGGGGGGGGGGGGGGGGGGGGGGGGGGGGGGGGGGGGGGGGGGGGGGGGGGGGGGGGGGGGGGGGGGGGGGGGGGGGGGGGGTGGGGGGGGGGGGGGGGGGGGGGGGGGGGGGGTGGGGGGGGGGGGGGGGGGGGGGGGGGGGGGGGGGGGGGGGGGGGGGGGGGGGGGGGGGGGGGGGGGGGGGGGGGGGGGGGGGGGGGGGGGGGGGGGGGGGGGGGGGGGGGGGGGGGGGGGGGGGGGGGGGGGGGGGGGGGGGGGGGGGGGGGGGGGGGGGGGGGGGGGGGGGGGGGGGGGGGGGGGGGGGGGGGGGGGGGGGTGGGGGGGGGGGGGGGGGGGGGGGGGGGGGGGGGGGGGGGGGGGGGGGGGGGGGGGGGGGGGGGGGGGGGGGGGGGGGGGGGGGGGGGGGGGGGGGGGTGGGGGGGGGGGGGGGGGGGGGGGGGGGGGGGGGGGGGGGGGGGGGGGGGGGGGGGGTGGGGGGGGGGGGGGGGGGGGGGGGGGGGGGGGGGGGGGGGGGGTGGGGGGGGGGGGGGGGGGGGGGGGGGGGGGGGGGGGGGGGGGGGGGGGGGGGGGGGGGGGGGGGGGGGGGGGGGGGGGGGGGGGGGGGGGGGGGGGGGGGGGGGGGGGGGGGGGGGGGGGGGGGGGGGGGGGGGGGGGGGGGGGGGGGGGGGGGGGGGGGGGGGGGGGGGGGGGGGGGGGGGGGGGGGGGGGGGGGGGGGGGGGGGGGGGGGGGGGGGGGGGGGGGGGGGGGGGGGGGGGGGGGGGGGGGGGGGGGGGGGGGGGGGGGGGGGGGGGGGGGGGGGGGGGGGGGGGGGGGGGGGGGGGGGGGGGGGGGGGGGGGGGGGGGGGGGGGGGGGGGGGGGGGGGGGGGGGGGGGGGGGGGGGGGGGGGGGGGGGGGGGGGGGGGGGGGGGGGGGGGGGGGGGGGGGGGGGGGGGGGGGGGGGGGGGGGGGGGGGGGGGGGGGGGGGGGGGGGGGGGGGGGGGGGGGGGGGGGGGGTGGGGGGGGGGGGGGGGGGGGGGGGGGGGGGGGGGGGGGGGGGGGGGGGGGGGGGGGGGGGGGGGGGGGGGGGGGGGGGGGGGGGGGGGGGGGGGGGGGGGGGGGGGGGGGGGGGGGGGGGGGGGGGGGGGGGGGGGGGGGGGGGGGGGGGGGGGGGGGGGGGGGGGGGGGGGGGGGGGGGGGGGGGGGGGGGGGGGGGGGGGGGGGGGGGGGGGGGGGGGGGGGGGGGGGGGGGGGGGGGGGGGGGGGGGGGGGTGGGG